>JAWNKX010000094.1:0-129032 GCA_035041755.1 Cacoxenus indagator | reverse complement strand
TTTTTTTTTAGTTTAATAATTTAATAATTCCAATCAAACATTACAGAATGATTACAAGGGATAGGATGGACTCATGGATGGATAGGAATATGTATATAAAACTATATTACTATATTACTCTATGTAGTAGATGAAAAGGGTGGAGCGTTTTCAGCCTTCTCGGGGAGTAGTTTGTTCTAAAGGCAACAGCAAGAGGATTGATAGGCACAGAAAGTGCATTATTATAACGAGTGTTAGGCGATTAATTTGTTCATTAACTGTAAGGATGTCAAGGTCACGGTGTATTAAAGCCCGCTTGATGTACCAAGGAGCACCCGTAATATACAGGAGAGCTTTATTCTGCATAACCTGAACGCGATTTATCGTACTCTTTCCAGCTAGTCCCCAAAGCTGAATGCCATAAGTGTAGGTATAACCATGACCTTATATAGCGTAATCTTGGCAGCCAAGTTGAGAGAGCTACCAGATCGAATGAGCCATCGAAGTTTTTGCAGCTTACTTTTGCATGTGGCCGTAACAGCATTGACGTGATTAGACCACGTCAATCGGCGATCCAAAACCATGCCCAAGTATTTGACAGAAGGTTTTTGAGGGACTTGAATGCCGCAAAGCGTTACAGGTGGACAGCGTTTAGTATGCAACGTAAAGCCACAGTGCTGCGATTTCGCGGAATTGATACTATATTCTATCGTCTGGATCAAGATTCAAATTTGTGAAGAGTTCTTTGGGAGGCAGCAGCTACATCGCACGAAGTATCACGAGCTAAAAATACTGTGTCGTTAGAGTAAGTGGGAGCTAGAGTGTTCTCTTCGGTTGGAGTTGGCATGTCACTAGTAAACAGCGTATTCAGGACGGGACCTAGGACATTGCCCTGTGGAACACCAGCTCTAATGTCACGGATAGAAGACCTCTTGTCTTTGACATCGACCATAAAAGTACGACTCAGTAGATATGCTCTGATGAGGAAGAAATATTGCGCGGGGAGAAGAGATTTAATCTTTCATAGTAGACCGTCGTGCCACACACGATCAAAGGCTTGCTGCACATCAAGGAACACGGCCGAACAGTACATTTTCCTTTTAAAAGCGTGCAGGATAGTATTAACAATGCGATGAACCTGTTCCATGGTGCCATGCCCGTGTCCAAACCCAAATTGGTGATTTGGAATAGCAAAGCTGCCACCCAAGACAACCATCTATCTTATAATAAAAATTCTTTCGAAAACTTTCGAGAATGTTGGCAGCAAACTAATAGGTCTATATGACTTCACATTACTTTCCGACTTACCAGGTTTTGGCACCATAGCAACTACTGCGCACTTCCATTGCGAGGGAATGATGGCGTAGGAAATTAGGACAAGAAAGAGGACACCTTGATGAGGAAGGGCTTTTGCAACCTTACCATCAATACCATCGTATCCAGGCGCTTTGTTAGTTTTCATTGTTTTAAAATGGAGTCGAATTTCGGCCGGAGTAATGTGCGGAATGGGCGATGAGTTTTGGGGAGGGACAAATAAAAAGGTTCTCGTACTGTCTGGGTCCTAAGGATCAGCTAAAGTGAACGGTGTAAAACGATCCTCTAATTCGTCTGCAAATGCATCAGCCTTCTCTTTGTTTGAGGAGCAACATGAGCCATCCGTTCGCTGAATAGATACTTGCTTCAGTGGTTACCTTTTAATGTTACACGTCGCCTTCCAAAGGTTGAAGCCACTCTTTTTGTTCTGATCAACATTGCGAAGGAGGTTGCTAAAAAGTTCGCTCTTGGCCTCCTTGAGAATTTTCTTTAATTTTCTCGCTTCACGCCTCCAAGCACCATCATCAAAAACATTCTGTGTCCAAAGATATCGTTGCCTTAGAGCCCGCTTGCGAAGAACAATATAACGGGTTTCGGGTTTCAAAAGAGGTTGACTCATATGTGAGCAGCAAGATGGAGGTTGTTCGGACGTAGCAAAGTCGGCGGCAGAGTAGATATTTCTTGTGAACAGCTCAACAGCATCATCAATGTCATTAGCAGTTTGAATCTCAATATTCAAATTTGTGAGCTGTTTCAATTTCTGCTGGAAAAGATGAACCTTTGCATTTCTCGGCAGCAATCTGAGCTTAGACATATAGCATTTGACACCGACTCCAAGGTCTATGATCAAAGGAAGATGGTCCGAGCTGAGATCAGGAACGCTCCTAATAGAGAGTCGCTCTGATGGAATCCCTCCGTATACTGCAAAGTCGATCGGGCTAGAAGAAGAAAGATTGTATGGATAGTGTGTAGGAGCACCAGTAGCAAGAACCTGAACATTAGAGCTCGTTATATAATCAAACAGCGAGATAGCTCTGGGATTGCGTCGACTGGCACCCCAAAGTGAATGATGACCGTTCCAATCCCCGGCTATAATATATTTTGGGCCCAGTTGTCCCAAAAGTTGACTGAAAGCCAGTGTTGGCCATGCATACATTGGAGGGCAATAAACCGAAGCAATTACAATACTACCAAGGTCAAAGCTAACTTTGATAGCAACACATTGAATATGTGCTTCAGAAGTGGAGGTGAGAAAATGGTGTTTAATGGCTGATCGGATAAGGATAGCAGCACATCCTCTGTGTCGATCTAGAGGGTGGTTTGCTATGTGAAGTGAATACCCCAACAGCTTGTAATAAGACCTGATGCAAAGGTGGGATTCGCTGATAAGCATGACGTCAATATTGTTGGCTGCAAGAAAAATTCCAGTCCGTTTGCATGATTAGTCAGTCCGTCAGCATTCCAGACTCCAATTTTAAGACCTATTGTTGACATTGTTGAGGGTTAATGACGAGGAGTCGACTAAACAGGCGCTCATGCAAGTCCATCATTCGATCCAACCTAGATAAAATTAAATCCACTTTAGAGTTATGGTCCATCTAAACCTGTTGAGATAACTGCTGCTGTTGCAGCGATTCTTGTTGTTGTTGTTGCCACTGCTGATGTTGTATATTTAAACGACCCAGTCATTGCACAATTTGATGCAATAATTGAAGTTGCAATTGATGAGCAGATTGTGAATGCTGCAGTTGAGGTGGTTGTGATTGCTGTGGTTGTGGCTGGATATGTGTAAATAGTTGTTGATTTTGTGTCGTTGGGTGTGACTGGATTTGCCCCTGTTGCGATTTTTGTTTATAGGTTTCCTGTTGTTTGCCTTGTTTCTGCTTACGCTGAATATGCTTATTTATGTCCCCTCTAACAGCACTTGTGTAACAGGGGGTAGAACCACTATCCACAATTGGTGAAGGTATTGCATTGCGTGTCACCACATTTAACACAGCGATGTAGCTTGGAACAATATTTTTGAGTGTGCCCATATTCTTGACATCTATGGCACTGAGGTTGAGAAACACGTTGATGTGGAGGCTCAACAATATAAAAAATTGATTTATTGTTTTCCTTTGGTTCAAGCTCAACGAAACACAAATTATGTGGCTTCTTGTCTGACCGAGATAGTGGGTTGTGCACGTGACGCACAACATGATCAGCATTCAGGAGTTCACTCTTTATTCCTTAACGAAAGTGGTGTGGTGAAGACCTTTGAACACCACCCTGTATAACCTTTCCTGTTTGAGTTGATACGTATGGAAATTCACTTTACGAGAGATTAAAAGGTTGACGATAGCTCTATAGGAGTCTGAGTTAGCGGCCATGACACGAGCAGAGTAGCCAGCGCAAACTTTAATGGAGTAGGAGCTGCTTTGAGTAACTCCATTTAGGGATAAGCCAAAACCATTAATGTCAGTGACACCTTCGACAGTAATGGGTGGTGACTTTGGACTAGTTGTTGCAGATACACCAACACCAGAGATCCTTGTCAAGTCAGCCGGACCATTCGTTGGAGATGTAGCTGAAGTAGAATTGTTCTGGATTTTAGGGACAGTGTCGTTCACAGCGTCCAGGTCGATGAAGCGGTTAGGTTCATCACAGTCCATATCAAGCAATGGTTGTGATAGCCTAAATAGCCAGACGTAGCAGGAGCTGAAGACGTATCTTTGAGCAGTGTAGACGATATAGATGAAGCATTTTCCAACATGGAAGGAGTTTTGACAGATGAATCTCTTTGAATTTTGCGATCAATCTTGACTTTGTTTTGGACTGGCTTAGCATTGTTGCGCTTAAGTGTTTTTTTGACGAGAGAGTTTCGCACAATGAAAGCATCCCCAGATGCTTTGGAAGAAAACCAGGAAGCAAGATTAGAGCTACCAGCGGGTAGATTCCTAGCGACTGTATCATAATCTATTAAGGGGATCCCCGCAAGGGGACCCGGAGGACCCATAATAAGAAGCAATTGGTTTGAAGACACACCCTGTCGCGTCGAAAGTTGAGACAAAAATCGATACTTCAATTAGAAACCGAGCAAGTAACCGAAACGGTATTGAGTAGAGGTACTCGTTACTTTAGTGGTATCGTTTCCACGCTATGTTAAGGACGCTGCCGGCAACGAAATACCCACCGCAGCACCACGTTTTGTGATATAAATTTTTTTCACACACAAATGTTTTGATTTGAAATAAATTATTGGTTTAATAATAGTTATCATAAGGTTTATTAAACAAATGCACTAAATTATAGCCCAACGGCCAGAAAAATACTTTAAAAAGCCACAGCGAAACACAAAAATGCGTCACGCGTCCGCACGGTTTGAAAACTGCGAAATGACTGTGAGCAAATAAACAGTTTACCAAAGCAACTCTGTTCACAGTTTATCAAAGCAACTGTGATCACAGTTTAGCAAACTGTGATTGCCAATCATGGTTTAGGAAACAACTGAATCACAGCGCAGTGAAATAATCACCGTTTCAAAATGGCACATAATCATTGAATTTATAATATTATTTTACAATTGTCTTTACACAAAAAAGAAGAGGTGGGACACCCTGTAAAAGCGAAGCACCTTACGAATTTGTTGGGTAAAGGATGTAATTTAATTATACATAATTGGAAAAGGACAAATTTCACAAATACTAATATTTTTGTTATTTCATATTATATTTTGTTTCATCCTAGTTTTATTCAGTAGCATTACTTTTATTTTTTCAAAAAGTAAACCAAAGAACAGAAAGAAAATTGGTTTGATTATTTCAGTGTTATGTTTTGTTGTGCACAAATCGAATTGTTGTTATTGTTGCGACTACCACAAGCAAATTGTTTGTATTCTGCGAAGGAAGCAAATCTCACGCTAATCAGTGTGACTTTTTTGTGAGTTCACTCCTCATGCTCCACTCGCATAAAATAGCTTTTCTCGAATTTTTTTTGTCCTGACATATGTATGACGAATAACATAAATCGCAGTAAACTGCACGACATATTCGTGCTATTATTATAATAATGAGGAGTATATCTATCTATATATATAAAATTCGATGTCTGTCTGTCTGTCTGTGTGTCCGCTATAGACGCCGAAGTCGCTGGACCGATTTTGATAAGATTTTCAGGGAAACTCTAGAATAGTCGAGTAATCCTGTGAAGTTTGGTGCTGTAGTATACCTCGAAAGTCAGGAAATAAATTGGAATACTTGTATGGAATCAATATTGATTCATCAATTTGCCGTTGAAAAGTATGTTAAATTCGAAATCCGAAGTCTGTCAAAGAAATAAAGAAAAATTGAACTCACACACCACTTTATTTGTTCTTGGGTCTGATAACGAAAAGAAAAATGTCTTATAAACAAGGTGCTTCACTGAAGAGAATCAACTCATGCAGCAAAATACATATCTGAATAGAATAGAATAGAATATGCAAAAAAAAAAAAAGAAGTATATATGAATATAATATGAATAGAATATGAATAGAATAGAATAGAATAGAATAGAATAGAATAGAATAGAATAGAATAGAATATAATGAATAGAACAAATAAATTTGATTTTTTGTATGAACCACCTCTCAGCGTTGATGGCTATGTTCTAGTGCCTGGCCCAGGAGGGGAATCTATCTAAGTAGCTTGACAATTTCTCCTCAGCTTCGTTTAGTGAGGCAGAGTTAAAGAGAGTTATAGTTCGCGTAAGTAGAGATAACCAATTGGTCATTGGAGTAGAGGCTCAGAGCTAAGATACTCCCGTGCGGGACAGCGGCTCTCATGCCCCTGATGGTGGAAGTTTTGTCTTTTAAAGCCACTGAGAAAGTTCGTTCTTACAGAAAGCATCGCATGAGTAGAAACTGCTTGCAGGCAATATCACTTTAATTTTCTGCAGTAGTCCTTCGATCCAGACACACACACTTCCACTGAGTGGGAAAATGACAGATTCGTAGCATGATAATCAGCGTCAAGAATTATACTTCCTTCCAAGGGAAGGCTTTTACCATCTTGTTTTCAATTCGGTTACGTTCGGGGCTCTTCTTGGATTTCAGTTTCTGAATTTGAGTCACAACCTCTTCAGGGGTGACGTCAGGTATGTTAAATGACGTGAAGCGGCTCTCCAAGTCATCAACACATGTTTCTGCTTTCGCGGTCTCCGTACACAATAGCTGGTTTAGAGTCCCGCAGATAGAGCGTGTCTGTGAGACTTTTGTTTGGTACAATTGGTGGCACCCCAGAGATTAAAGCCTGACTTTTTCATTGGATCCGCATTTGCCATCTGATTTCTAAGGTATTTCGATCCCACTGTTCACATTATTTGCCTGAGTTCCCGGGCAGCTATCTTCAATGCAGCCCTCTCCAAATCGTTCCGTGATCTCTTATAGCGGCGCCGTAGCCTGCGCTTATATCTCACAAACACCAGGACATCAGGACTTGGGTTGGGCGAAAAAGGTCCAGGAGGCCAATAAATAGCTGCGATGACCAGGCTGTCTTGAGTCTTGTGGGTGCTGACAGAGATACTATGATGGTCCTGATGGTTTCCAGTGGATGATGATCACCAAGATGATTCGCTGAATAGACTTCATAGCCCTGACGTCAATGAATTGAACAGTTTTACCTCATTTCTGTGATTATGGACTTCGTCAGCGTTTCATATGGCGAGACACATGCATAGTCTCCTCATTTTTTAGACCAGATGGCGACTAGCATCTCAATCATCTTGGTCTACATCTCAATCAAATGAGCAAATTTCTCGTTTAGACTGTCCATGCGAGAGACCACACTCGAGAGTTGGATGGTCTGATCAGGATATGAGAATTTTTGGGTATTATCTTTGCTGAGAAAAAGATAATGATGACAATTCGATACATTGCTGCCAGCTGGGTGAGGGAATGCGATTTGATTTTCAATATGTAGACGATGAGACTTTTGAAGACTCTTAGGTTGAGATAACTGGCTTGGATGTTGTTGTAGCGGAGTGAGTTTGAATGTGTAGTGAGACTGCTTTCTGTTGTTGCTGACGTAGATTCTGCTGCTCACGAGATTATGTTCCGCCAGTGGGTGAAACTTTTTAGATACATCGGCGAACGACGTTCCGTCAACAATATTGTTCGGTGCAAAATTATGGCCAGAAATCTCAAGGGGGTGAGTGGCGCTTGGTGCGGTTCGACTTGCCGGTACTCCTGGCAATTGTTTCTTTGTATTTAATGCAACCTTTTCAATTCGCAGTGTACTCCTCGCCGCAAAGTGTGTATGAGCATACAATCATACATTCAAACGCGTTTACTTTGGTGAAGCTGTACAAGCCGATGGCGTGTGTACATTTATTAATATGTGTATAATATTATATATATAAAATTAAGTATCATTGTTGTGCTGTCTGTCGTCGTGAATCGAACAATATCAAAGAAGGTCAGTGAAAAATCGACAGTCGATATTCCTTAAAAGGAACATAATGAAATTCCTGTTTTTGAAGGAAAGGAGTAATGGAACAAAACGGCGGTTTACTGTTAAAAATGTTTCTTATACCAGTTTGTTGCAATGCATGTATGAAAAAACATATATTACGTTTTGGTTTCTGCTTTATTATGTATGAATTTTATGAAGTCGCTAATAAACTGTGAAATGAACAGCACGCGTGTCGCGATCAATCTAAACTCTCTTTATTTTGGTTTTGGTAAATAGAAAATTCCACTAACATTCTCAACACTTATTGCATTCGATTCTTCTTTGACGATAGAACATTTTGCGAAATTTGATGAGGCTTCATTGATTGCAGAGAAGGTGTATAGTAGCTTTGACAAGGTACAGTCAAACACCGAGAGGCTGGACCAAAGTAATTTTTTTTATTTTTTTTTTATATTTTTTTTATTTTTTACATCGACTTAGTAGGTACGCAATGACCACAGACTGATCTCACATGGGGCAGGCCCAGGTGGCATCAAAATTCACCCAGTCACATAGACTGGGCTCAGCTGGTCTTAATTGCTAATATCTTTGGTGATCATGCGATACCAAAGCTAATGTCTACGTACTAACTATTTGGCTACAGACAAAAACATCATCAGCCATTAACATAATCAGCATGCAAGATTAAACTAAAGCTAATATTAAATTAAGAATTCAATACCTACAATAACATATCTATTTAAACAAGGACGAAAAATTTAGGTTACAAGTATAGAAATAAGTTATGCATTAATTCAATGATGCCAACAATTTAGTTTTTATAACATAAGAAGAGGTGGGAAAGTGGGTATTAAAAGATTTGCATAAGACATAGAATGGATCATGTTGCAAATAAGAAGCTCTACAAAAGGGAAGAATAATAGGAGAATAGTTTCTAGTTGGACGTGCTGGTACACTAAAGTTAATCATTCTAAGTAAGAAAGGTGAGTTATTACTACCATAAATGAAGTTATACATAAAAGTTACACCAATGACCGTTCTACGACTAGACCAGGTAGGGATGTTGATCAATTTGAGACGACACCGATAAGATGGTAGGCTAGCATTAGGATCCCAGTGCAAGTTTTTGAGAGCAAAAAGTAGAAATTGCTTTTGCACCGACTCAATTCGATCGATATTCATCTGATATTGAGGATCCCAGACACAAGACGCATACTCCAGAATAGGTCTTACTAGTGAAGTGTATAGTACTTTGGTAGTATACGGATCATCAAATTCCTTAGACCAGCGCTTAATATAGCCAAGGATACCTCTAGCTTTAGAGACCGAAGTGGAAATGTGGGTACCGAAATGCAACTTCGAGTCCATCAAAATACCAAGGTCGTTAAACTGGGAATTACGATCTAAACTATTTGAGTCAATGTAATAAGAATTTGAAATAAGGGCTCCGCGAGAAAAGGACATAACTTTGTATTTATTGGTATTGAGGATTAAATAGTTTTTGGAACACCAACGAGATAAAGAGTCTATGTCATTCTGAAGGAAAATCCCGTGAGAAGGGTTATTAAGGCGGAAACATAGTTTTACATCATCTGCGTACATTAAAATCTGAGTGTTTGATGACGGTAGGTAGATCATTAATAAAGATGTTGAAAAGCAAAGGCCCCAAATGACTGCCTTGGGGAACACCTGATGTTACCTTTAAAGACTTAGATATTGAAGACTTAAAAAGTACCATTTGAGAGCGATTATCAAGGTAAGATGCCAGCCATCGGATAAATGGAGAAGGGAAACCAAAAGCTTTGAGTTTGGTTATGAGCAACTCATGCGATACAGTATCGAAAGCTTTACTGAAGTCGGTGTAGATAACATCAGTTTGGCTACCTACCGAAGAGTTGTGATTGACAATAGAGGTAAATTCCACCAGATTGCTTACCGTTGAACGGTTCTTTACAAAACCATGCTGAGACATACTCAACAATGGGCGAATACAAAACTGTAGTTGATCAGTGATAATCTGCTCAAACAACTTAGGAATTGCACACAGCTTGGCAATACCTCTGTATTTCGATATATCTGACTTACTACCGTTTTTGAATAAGGGAAATATATAGGATTCTTTCCAACCACTTGGCATAGACGAAGTAATAAGGGATAAATTAAATAAGGTATAAAGGGGAATATATAAGTTTTCAGCACAGCTTTTTAAGATACAACTAGGAATATTATCCGGACCAGGAGAAAAAGAAGGTTTAACCAATTTTAGATATCGTAAAATAATACTGCCGTCAATAAACGGCATATTGAAGTGATTAAATTCATCAATTTTGTAAGGGTAAGGAGAACTATTTCCACAGGCACTATTAGAGTAGATGCCCTGGAAAAATTTAGTAAAAAGGTTCGCAATCCCATCATCAGAGCTACTTGCAACTCCATCAAACTCCATACTAGTTGGAAATAACTCAGATTTGTTTTTGATTTTGATGAATAACTCGAATAATCAGTTGCGGAACAAGAGCGTTTAAATTTTTTAAATAACCGATTTCAAATTTTTTTTAAACGGACCAAATTTATACAAAACCAAGGCGGACGCTTAGAATCATCGGTAACATGTACTTTAGGCACACATTTATTGATATAATCCAGCATAGTCGTGTTGAAAAACCGAACGGCAGTATCAATATCAAAAGAAGAACTTAATATTGACCAATCCGTGGAAGGAAGCAATCTATTCAGTAATGCAATGGATGAAGTAGCTATATTGCGAAGTCAAAGTTAACTTAGAGCGACAGCCCGGGCTGTTGGCCAAAATGAATTCGTCTGTTTTTACCGCCATTCATAAGCCATAAATGGGTGAAACATCACTTCACGTCATGTATCGTGCCAGTCTAGGTGATGTCGCTGTAGATACTATTGGTTCTCTTGATCCAAGGGAGGAGAACTACAAAACAGCTTTAGAAATATTAATCAATCGGATTGATAACAAGCTTCTTCACTTTCAGGTCCATATTAGAGGTTCGGCGAGCAGTTTCCATGAGATAAGTGACTAAGTTAATTCGCATCGATGAGCTCTACAAACTCTCACAATGCCGTTGCATATTATATCGTCCCTTTAATTTTCGGAAAACTTAAGAAAACTTGCCTTCAAACAAGGAGCTGGCATGGTCCTCACTGTCATCCTTTCCAGAATAAGATGCCTTACATTTGGAGAGCAGCGCATAAGACGCAGCATCTCTCTATCATGCTGGAAAGACTACTGTTTCAAACAAAGGAAATCGTAACGTACTTCTCTCTTATACTAACATGAACATGCACGCTCTACGTCTTTTTTTGTAACTCAAATCTGGAGTGAGCAAGGATTGCAAGGCGATACATCATTCCTACACATTTATTCAAATCCTAATGTTACACAGAATAACAGATTACAATCCCAACTCATATATGCGTCGTCATATATGCGTGGTGTTGCAGATATCCCGGCGGCTCAGTTGTATTAAATTAAAAATGATGCTAATTGCTCCGAAAAGGCAATGACATAGAAGGCTGATTTCTTCTTAGGCGGATTTATGCGGGTTTTCATGCCTCTTTATTCTACGCCTTGTTTTGATACGGGTGAGGGAGGACGCCAGCGGATTTGGGTGCGATAAAAGTCTGTAGTGATAGTGGCAGCTGTGAGAATTAATCACCTCCGTAACAGTTGGCAAGGGAAGATCCCTATGTAGCGTGGTGTTGCGGACGTACCAAGTGGCGCCCGTAAATCTTCTGAGAACCTTGCTCTGACACGCCGGCACTCTTCTGATATTGTAGGCAGCAGTAGTGTCCCAAATTTGTATGGCGTAGCGCCAAGCAGGTGCAACTACTTGCAGACAGATGAGCCTTTTATTAGTTAAAGATAACTTATTCAATTGGAGGAGGAGCAACTCCAGTTTCTTGAGTTTTTTAATATGTGCACGCCAGGTAAGACGCTTATCCAGGATCACACCGAGATACCGGATTTGCTCAATTTGCGGAATGATGCTTGTGTTGTAAGTCACAACCGGACAGACGCCTTGCCTTAATGTGAAGGTGCAAGTGAGCTGATGTCTCAGAGTTTAAGGCTATATTGCAGCGCCTGGTCCATGAGTCGAATCTATCCAGGTAGCTGGACAATTTCTCAGCAGCTTCGTTCAGAGAGGCAGAGTTGAATAGAACTGCCGTATCGTCCGCGTAAGTAGCAATAATCGAATGCTCATCTCTAGTTGTAGGCATAGCAGACGTATTTAAGGAGTAGAGGACCGGACCTAAGACACTCCGCTGCGGAACATTGGCTCTCATGTGCCTGATGATGGAAATTTTGTCTCTTACCGCCACAGATAAGGTTCGTCATTGAAGAAAGCTTACCATTAGTACAAACTGGTTGCCAGGCAGGAATACTTTTAATTTATGCAGAAGTCAATCGATCCATGCCCTATCGAATGCTTGTTTGACGTCTAGGAAGACTGCAGAGGAATACTGTTTCGTCTCAAACGCAGTAAGTATGTGATTAACGACTCGATGCAGTTGTTCGGCAGTGCCATGCTGCGATCTAAATCCAAAGTGGTGATCAGGAATGGGTACTTGGACACCCCGTACTGCCAACAATCTGCTCAAAAATATTCTTTCAAAAATTTGGAAAATATTGGAAGCAGGCTTGTGGGCATATATGATGTGACAAGGTTCTCCGGAGTACCAGGTTTAGGTATCATGGATATCGTTGCACACTTCCACTGTGTGGGAAAATTGCGTTCCGCAGCATGCTGTTGAACAGCAACGTCAGGAACAACACTCCCTTCCAAGGGGGGACTTTCAACACCTTGTTGTCAGTATGGTCATGTCCGGGGCTCTTCTTAGATTTCAGTCCCTGAATTTGAGTCACATCCTCTTCAGGGGTGACAAGTTTAGTTGGACTGTGGTCTAAGATACACGTCGATAGGACTTCAGCTGTTTCCTCGACGTCTCCAGGGTCAGCCAAGCTCAAAGGCGTGAACCGGCTCTCCAACTCATTAGCAAATGCTTCTGCTTTCTCGGTCTCCGTGCGTAGCCACTGGTTTAGAGGCCCACAGATTGGAGCATGTCTGTGAGGCTGTTGTTTAATGCACTTAGTGGCACGCCATAGATTGAAGCCAGACTTTTTCATCGGATCCGAATTAGCCAACAGATTGTTAAAATGTTCCAATCGCACAGCTTGCATTACATGCCTCAGTTCTCGGGCAGCTGTTCTCCATACAGCCTTATCAAATTCATTCCGTGATCTCATAATAAGGATGACCGGATGAGTAAAGGGGCGCCCCCTCGCATCCGGATGATTAGAAGAATAGATTTCATATGCCTGAATTTTGAAGTATGTTCTAATGCAGAAAGGAGTTTCGGAAATGAGCATGACATCAATCAACACTTCTAACTCATTTCTGTGATTAAGGACGCCGTCAGCGTTCCATATGGCAAGGTTCATGTGTGGTCTGCTCATTTTTTAGACAATATGGCGGCGAGCATCTCCATCATCATGGTCTGCATCTCAATCAGGCGATCAAATTTCTCGTTAAGACTGTCCAGGCGGGAGACCACAACCGACGGTTGGACCACCTGTTCAGGAGATGAGAATTATTGGGTATTATCTATGCTGAGCGAGGGATAATAATGACAATTCGATCCATTATTGCCAACAGGGTGAGGGAATGCGATTTGACGTTGACTTGATAACGCATGAGACTTTTGACGACTCTTAGGTAGAGATGTCTTGCTTGGTAACTTTTGCGTCTCGGAGTGAGGTTGAATAGGTAGTTGGACTGATTTTTGTTGTTGCTGAAGTAGCTTCTGCTGCTCACGTAGGAGTTTCTGTTGTACCGGTTGGTGATACACCGACTTCTTAAATACATCGGCTGCCTTTATAATTCGCAGTGTGCTCCTCGCCGCAAAGTGCACATTTAGGTGGCTTATCAGGTGTTTTGGTGCAAGAAGTTGTGGCGTGAGCTTCGCCACATTTGACGCACTTAAATTGTTTGCGACAATACCTCTTAGTATGCGAGAACTCCTGGCAGCGATGGCATTGAGGTACATCTTTGAACGGATGAGGCGGCTCGATTTTAACTATTTGACGGCAAAGCCTCGTTATATCATAGGCCCCTTTGTTGCTGGCGTTGGGCTCAAAGGCCACAAAAAACAGGTTGAGCGGATGACCATCAGTTCTGCTTTTTGGGTTGTGCACGTTGCATAGAGAATGACCTTTTTCGTCAAGTTCTCGTTTAATATTCTCGACGAGGGTTGAGTGGTGAAGGCCGCGAATAACAATCCTGTATGCCCTTTCATCTTTTAACTGATACGAATGGAACGTAATGTTCAGCAGCTCAAGATGGCGTAAAATACTAAAATGGGCATCACTGGTGGAGGGCAGGATTCTCAGACCCTCATTAGGAGATGCCTTCAGCATGTATGATTCGGGTTCGGTCACAGTTTCAAGGTTGGCTTACAAACCGTTAATGTTTGTGATGCCGACAATGAAAATGGGTAGTGACTTCGGAGATTTGTTATGAATCCTTGAATTAGCTCGATTATTTATAATAGGAATATGAGTAGTGGTCTCGGGCCGACTGGTCGAAGCAGCGGTTTCATTGGTGTTTACAGTTTCCAGAGGTGTTTCGCTCTTATTGGTACACACTTCTTCAAAAGAAAGCTCCATGTCATTAGCGTCAGAATCGCTACTAAGTGGTGCGAATCGATTTGCATCCAAAAGTTGTTTTCTGCTAACTTTTTTAATACTTGTCTGTTTGGATAAACTTGGCTTAAGCTTCTTTTTTTTACGGTTACTTGATGAGGGCGCCGAAAACCACTCCAACAACGGAGCAACAGCTTTGTTCGAAAAATCAGGTATGATGTCCATGGGAGGAAGGCTAAGGCTTTTTGATGATAGTGGCACGGTGGTCCGCCTGGTCACTCATGTCAGAGCGACCAGCAGTGCAGATCGGAGGAAACAACAAATAAGCGTTTTCAAAAGATTACGTGGAATTAAAATATTTCTTTTTTATAATTTATTAAACGAAGTTGTGAAAATTTATTAATTTTTTTTTCCTTTATAACTTTACTTTACTTGTTTGACGCTAGAAGCAAAGTCGACATATTACGTTTAAAATAAGTATAATTATTATTACCAAATTTATAAATAAATTTCAATATATTATCAATAAATAATAAATAAATCAATAAATATTGGTGCGTAAACAAATTTTTTTTGTGCCAACCTTTCATCCACATCCTTTTCTTTTTCAATTTTTTTTTGTAATCTCTTTCATTTTTTGACCAACAGCCATAATCAGAATTAAATGTTGTTCGTCCGTCATTGACATTGTCGTTCGCTCACTACTAAAAACAACAGCAAAATGACGATTAAATGATGGAACTGCAAAAAAGTACGCAGTTTCGTGCACATGTACACAACTGATAGAAACTGAATGCAGGACCGTAGTATTGGGAGGAAGACGACCAGGCGAGCAAACGTAGCTGTCGGGAGTGAGGACAAGTCTTACATAGAGTGGTAAATGACCTTAACTGAGGGCGGTTGACTCAGCGATGGATAGAGCTGTAGGATGAATGCCATTGAAGACAGCGAAGTCAACAGTGTCGGGCGAAATTGTGGCATCATACGATAGAGTGGGTGTTCCGGTGGACAAAATTTCTCTGAAAGGGGTCCTAATGCTCATGCAAAGTTATTTTCCTCTTGGTGAGGCGAGTCTGGAGCATAGTCGCTGTTTGGTATTGCAATCCACGCCAACGGGGAATTCGGGACCAAGGTGGTAAACTGCTGCTCACATAATTCGGGACTTGAAGGACCGGATTAGTAGTGAGGGAACCCCTCGCCCATGATTATTATACGGATGGACCGGATTAGTAGTGAGGGAACCCCTCGCCCATGATTATTATACGGATGGTTGGTTTCGTAGACTTCATAACCTTGAATTTTGAACAAAGTCCTAATGAAGAAATGGGTTTCGGAAATGACCATGACGTCAATGGAGTTGACGGCCATAAACACTTCCAACTCATTTCCGCGATTGAGGACACCGTCAGCTTTCCATATCGAGGTTCATGTCCAGGTTCAATTGTGATCTGCTCATTTTTTAGACAAGATGGTTGGCGGATAAGTCCTTTGGAGACCCTTCAGGTGAGTAGCCTTGTTTGATGACTGTTGTGGAGCGGGCTGAGATTGTGAGAGGCTGTGTATAGGCTGTGTGACTTCTTGGTGACGTAACGCCTGCTGTTGTAGAATTAGCTTCTGTTGTAACAGTTGATGCTTGAAAGCGTCGACGTATGTCATGCAGGCAACTACCTTACTTGGCACAGGACTGGTAGCAGAGGGCTTTGGTGGTCCAGCGCTTGGTGCGGGATGGCTCGCTGGAGCTCGCGTTGGCTTCCTTGTATTTTGGCAAGCTTTTATAGTTCGCTTTGTTTATCTCACCACCCAGGGGAAAATCGGGGGCTCTTCAGGCGTTTTGGTACAGAAAGTTGTGGCGTGGGCCTGACCACATTTAACGCACTAAAATTGCTTACGGCAGTACCTATTGGTATGTGAGAACACCTGGCAGAGGTGACACTGAGGCACGTCTTTGAACGAATACGGCGTCTTAGCCTTTACAATTTGTCGGCAGAGTCATGATAATTAATATGCTTCTTTGTTGTTTGGGCTGAGCTCCAGATCCACAAAGAACAGATCAAGTGGAAGATTGTCAGACACCTTTACACTTAGCGCTATGCCGCTAAAAGCTGTGCTATTTCTGGTCCTCATTTTTAACTCGGTACTGAGATTGAGATATGTTCCGAAACAGTGGAAGAAGAAGAAGGCATGATTCATAAAGCCGGCAAGAGCCCTTACACCTTAGATTCCTACAGGTAAATTAGCCTGCTACCCACTGTAGAAAAGTTCTTTGAACGCTATTTGCTGACATGGATACTGGACTTAAAAAAGTAAATAAAATAGTTCCTTCCTTTCAATTTGGGTTTCGTGATTTGAGGCTAAGAAGTACGTTGTGGCAGCATGACTTGACATAAAACAGGCTTTCAACCGAGTTTGGGACGACAGGGTGCTCAGTAAGCACAAGAATCTCTTGTCGTCTCAATTCAATATCGTGCACAGCTACCTCGATAACTGGACTTTCTCAGTGGTACTGGATGGTGTGGAGTCTAGCATCAAGGCTATTCGAGCAGATGTCCCCAAGGTAGCGTTATGGGGCGACACTCTATACCCTGTTCATGCACGACATGCCTACTGGCTCAGAAATACCGCTGGAGGATCCTCAGGATCTAAACATTTCGCCGTTTGTAGACAATACCGCCATTCTCGTGGGAAACAATTGCATTTATGAAGCCACGGACACACTGCAGCAATACCTGCATATTTTTGAAAACTGGACACGACGATGGAATATTTTCATTAACAAAAACAAATGTGCTAATGTGACGTACGTCTTACACGCCGATTTCTGTCCGGGAGTTTTCATTGGAATGGTTTTCACTAAATCCTTAAGACAGAGGATTGGGAAATTGCGTTGGCTTTTAAATAGAAGGAATAAATTGTCCTTGAGAAATAAGGTGCACATTTACAAAGCAGTAATTGCTCCTGGTTGGCGATACGGTGTGCAGGTGTATGGTCTAAGAGCGAAATCACATATCACGAAGGTGAGAGTACTGCAGGCCACGACATTGCGTATGCTTACTGGTGCCCCGGGGTTCATGAGAACCTTTGACCATGATCGCTTGCGTTGGATATTCTCGTATGTAATCCATTTTTCATTGCCCGTGATGATTCGCTTCAAAAATGGTTCCATTACGTTACGTTTCAGCAGCATTTTACTGATGGCTATTCGGTCAATTTCATTTGTTTGCGTTAATTCATGTGGCACTCAAATATCGAGTTTCTTTAAGAAGCCTGCCCTTTTTAGATGATCCATAACTGTCATATGAACGATGTTTAGTGCCTTCGCTATCTCCTAACAGATTCCGGTCGGTTTTGCTTCATAGGTTGCAAAATTTCATCGACTTTTTCAGTGACAGCCAGTGCGAGGTGCATCTTTTGAACGGGTCACCAAAAAAGGCCAGTGTCCTTCCACAAACGACTTCAAAGCCTGGTTTAACGGCAAACAAAGTTATGTTGAGTGTTTGGTGGGATTCAAAGGAAATTGTCTATTATGAGCTGTTAGAACGCGGCGAAATGATCAATTCGGTCTTCTACTCTGCATAACTCGACCGCTTGAATGAAGCAATCCAGAAAGAGCGACCAGAATGGGCCAACAGAAAGGGAGGAGTATTCCATCATGACAATGCCAGGCCATACACATCTTTGATGACCCGGTACAAATTGACAGAGCTTGATTGGGAAGTTTTGGTGCAACCACCGTGTAGCCACGACCTTGCACCCTATGACTTCAATTTGTTTCGATCTCTGCAAAACTCTCTTCATAGTAAAAAATTGGCCGAACGAAGAGCCGCTGAAACGCATTTGTTCAAGTTTTTCGATGATAAACCATAGAAGTTCCACACCGATGGCATTATCAAGCAACCCGGAAAATGGCAAAAGGTCATATATAATAATGGCCAATGTGTACTTGATTGGAATTGATTTTAAATAAACAAAATGTCTGTTCAAAAATGTACCAAAACACCGCGGACACGGTGAGCCTACGCCGCACTAGATTACGAATTTCGATTTATAACTCCCCGATTTATAACTCCCTACCTTTAGAGTAGGTAGGGAAATATCGCATCTGACCTACGGAGAATTACTGACGGTGGTAATTGAGGTGGAGACTATCTCATATCGATGTCAGAATATCCGAACAATGTTGAAGCGCTCACAGCCGCGCACCTAATTGTCACATTAGTGCACTTCCAGATCAACAAGTAGATGAAGCCACAGTGTCAAGTTTGGCATGCTATTAACGCGTGACTTAAAGAAAGACTATTGAATCTTTGGCGTCGAGACTACCTTCACAAGCAGCAGATTCGTCCCAAAAGGCTCAAACTTGAGAGCCGTATCACTTTCGGAGAGTTAGTACTCATCCATGAGGAAAATCTACCGCCTCAATGTTGGAAGCTGTGCTGAAGTATATTCCTGGATCTTACGGGTGAGTGCGAGTGGTAGACGAAAAGACAACTAATTGATTGTTTTATTAACATAGCTCCTTAAGTTGCGCCTATAACATTTCTTCCCATTAAACCAGACTGAACCACAGCAACATGTGGCAGGGTACAGTTAGTTTCCAATATACAATATTTACAGCAGATGTATTTGCTGTTTAGATTTTGAGTCTCCGTGCTTAAGTTTCAGGATTCATGATCAAATAACATTTTGTGCTGAGAATTCACCAACATATTAAAACAATTCAATTCATATTTTTAAGCATCGCCCATAATAAAAACTTTGCCTGCTAATTTTAGGCAAAGTTCATGAAACCTTGGCGGAGATGTTCATATTTTTAGTCTATTCATATTCTGAAACATAATATCAGATGTATATTGATCGTATTGAGTCGGTGCAAAAGCAATTTCTACTTTTTGCTCTCAAAAACTTGCACTGGGATCCTAATGCTTGCCTACCATCTTATCGGTGTCGTCTCAAATTGATCAACCTCCCTACCTTGTCTAGTCGTAGAACGGTCATTGGTGTAACTTTTATGTATAACCTCATTTATGGTAGTATTAACTCACCTTTCTTACTTAGAATGATTAACTTTAGTGTACCCGCACGTCCAACTAGAAACTATTCTCCTATTATTCTTCCCTTTTGTAGAGCTTCTTATTTGCAACATGATCCATTCTATGTCTTATGCAAATCTTTTAATACCCACTTTACGTGTGCTGCTCCTCCCACCTCTTCTTATGTTATAAAAACTAAATTGTTGGCATCATTGAATTAATGCATCACTTATTTTCTATACTGTTAACCTAAATTTTTCCTCCTTGTTTAAATAGTCTATGTTATTGTAGGTATTGAATTCTAAATTTAATATTAGCTTTAGTTTAATCTTGCATGCTGATTATTTTAATGGCTGATGATGTTTTTATCTGTAGCCAAATATTTAGTACGTAGACATTAGCTTTGGTATCGCATGATCACCAAAGATATTAGCAATTAAGACCAGCTGAGCCCAATCTATGTGACTGGGTGAATTTTGATGCCACCTGGGCCTGCCCCATGTGAGATCAGTGTGTGGTCATTGCGTACCTTCTAAGTCAATGTTAAAAAAAAAAAAAAATAAATAAATAAATAAAACAAAGTTCATTTACATTTGCTATTTGAAACGGAATAAATGTCATGCATAAAAAGGTAGTCAGAAATCAGTTTTCTGAAACCGTTTTCAGAACCTCGGCTATGACTTCAAAATGAATTTTATAAGACGACTTTGAAATCACAGCATACCTAATAAATTTCTGTATCGTTTAGATACAGTTTTGTACTTCCCATGCTTCCATTATATTTTATAATTAATTCAATATTTTATTTTTGATTCACGACGAGTGTAGGAAATTTAAAATGTTTTCTAGTTTACCATAGTTCTTCTTTACAAATCAGGTTCCACAAAACTCATTTTGTATTATTAGCTATGTATATGCCTTGAAAAAGCTTCCCCTGCTCAAGGGTTAATCAGAAGCGGTTTGATATTCTCTTTCAGTTTTCATTTATTTCTTTGATTGCTTAACCTAACTGAATAAATTTATTGAAACTTACGACCAAATCTGAGGGTCAACTGTGAGTTGAACATAGTTTGACAGGATTAGGAGGGGATTGGAGGGATTCTTGGTGTTAAGTTATTAAACTTTGTATTTTCAGGTAGCTTAGTCAAGCTACCTTAGCTCAGGCAGTTAAGTTAAATTTAAGCAACAGGCAGATGCGCACCTGATGGCTGGAAACCGTTCTCGTCAGCGATGTAGGTGACTTCGTAGGTTACGCCATCGTCACCAATGAAGCGGTATGAGCCGTGGTGAACGTAAGCCTCGTTGTCGGTACCGGCGTTGTGTAATTCGCCTTGGGAGTCGGCGCTGATTCCGTTACTGGTCTCCAGACTGAAAGTTATTAGAAGATGAATAAGTTATTACAGCAATTAACGTAATTAGCTTATGTTCTTAATACTTACGAGTACTGGTGAGATTCTGGCAGGACGTCGGAGACCAGGCGGAGGACTTGCGCGTCAGCATCAGGGTTAGCTGGGGCAGCCAGGACAACAGCGAATAAAGCAGCGAAAACAATGATGAATTTCATTTTGAATTTGGTTTGTTATTCGGTTTTTGCGTGGCTCGTGTTGAGATACAGATCATGAATAAAGTCAAAGTGGCGAAGGTATAGCAATTTATACCCAAAACCGAAAATACAAATTAAAAAAGATTTGAGAAAAATTAGCATTTTTCGTTAAATACTTCTTTTTAATTAAATGCCGAAGAACTGGAAATCGCATAGCACAAACACATTTCGATACATGCATAACTTGCTACATAAAAAGATATAAAAATCATTTAATCAATCATTTAAATTAAATATGAAGAAACACCTACTAGAAAAGCTGTAGTCTCAGAAAATTTTCAAAACGATTTCGTTTTTATTTGTATACTACCCATGGCCTCGACGCTGCTCGGGATTTGTGTTCAATTAAGATATAAAAAGCAAGTGAAAGCTTTAGTAGCATTTAGCGATTTGTTGGTGGGGCAAAATGTTACGAGTTCGTAACATGCTATTGTTTATTTCTTTTGTGTTCATTCGCCTTCCTTCTTCATGTTTCGTGGTTGCTTTTATATATATAATTGAACATACATACAATCTTCACTACTCCTTTTGTTCCTCTCCTCGACTCTTACTATATTTGCCTCTAAACACTGACTACACTGTTCCATTGTCTCATTGACTCGACGATCTTGTATTTTATGCGCAAGTCAACTCTTTTCTTCTGCCTTATTTGTCGTTCTTCATCTTCATCTGCGATCTATCTAACTTTTACTAATCCTTTGCACTTAGTTAGTTAGTTAGTTTTAGTTTTATTTCAATTTTAACATGATAACGTTTTCTCTGACCACGTGGCTGTAAGTCGGAGCACAGCTAGCCTATGGACAAATAAATTACCTCCAACTGGTTTCATGTATTTCTAAGTCATCATGTTAATTTTTAAGTTTATTTAGAAAATGTTTTTTTTCTTTCTCTTCTTTTTTTGAATTTATTTTTTTTTAATTTAAAAAAGGCATACGCATTTTTTTTGGCTCAAAATCCATTGTACGGTATATATCACTAAGCTTCGACTGCTGCTGCTTTGTCGTTAGTTCCCAATTAAAAAATAAATAAATAAAGGAATAAACATGTGTGGATTTTTTAATAACAGTTTTCTAATATTTCATTAAGGATCTTTTATCTGACTTAAGATGGATACCCAAAGTGCTTTCTGATGAAACGGACTCACTCAATGACAGACTAATTGAGTACTTGAGTATTTTTCCTATCTAGCGGCTTTTATTTATATATAATATAAGCATGTACCCGAATAAATTTTTATATAAATTAAGAATGAAAATACTTGTGTCGTTTCAAAACATTAATTTTATTGTCAAGACATATTGCGAATCGCTGTGTTACCTGACAACAACGGTGATAGTAGTTCGAGTGATGAATGTGATTCACCCAGTAGTAAGCGCAAGCGTAAGTTTGTGGTCATTGCAGGTCTCTTCGTACTTCAGAGTTAAACATTGAATATTCCGGCATAAATTTCGTCCGAAGGAGTTAACTACAAGAGATATCGTTGCATATGTTTTTTTACTTTTATGTTCTTGACCAGAAAGTTCAGCGCATTTGTTCCGAGATTGTCGCAGCCAATTGCATGAACTGGTCTGCGAATTGCCATCTCACACGCCGTATTTGGCCGTCTCGGTACCTGCGACTTCTTCCAACCAAACATGAAAATAATGCTATGTGGAAAAATGCAGCTCGATCGAAGATGCAATCGTTGAGACAGGATTGTGTTTTAGAGAATTTTGGAGAATGTCTAGATCGCGACAGCAGCATCACCTGTTATGTTCTAAACTATCCCCTTATAGAATAAGGACCCAATCATTGAAAGCGGTTGAGTATATTTTGAGCCCTGTAGTACATAATATACTTCTGCTCAAGCATTTAATATTTTTTATATATTTTATATGTATATATATTATATTTATTTATTAATTGCACAATGCACACATTTCCCACCAGGATCTCGATGGGCTACACTCACCAACAAGTCATACAAATTCACTTACCCATGAGACTGCATTACAACGTGAACAATGGCCTAGGTGATATACATACAGGCTAAGCCATATTCGGTGGATCTATTTATTTAAAAAAAAAGTGAGAGATGCGCTAAAAGTGAGAGATCATTTAATTTGGTTTAAGCTGATTTGATTAGCGATTTCCTCTGGGGTTCTTGGCAATTTGCTGGAAGCACTGCTTTTGAAGTGAATTTGATTATTTACTTATATACGAGGGAGATATAAAGGATAACAATTAAGTGATGTACCGTATAGGTGTATATATGGGTGTATAGGTGTTCTAGATACATATGTATCTATGCCAATATGTTATTACACCACTCAGTTGCTAAAGAATCGAATAATTTGTTACGTTAAGTATGCAATTTGTCGCATATTGGATGGCGGGCAGATGATGGACATCGATTTCTGTGTGGAGCATATGGGGAACATGTTCCATCAATAAACTGTCAATTTTGAGACCAACCAAAAAGATGGCGAAGGCGAAGCAGCTAAATTTTAAGACGCTGAGTAATATGCGTTATTGCGCCAATATTAGTGCCAAACTCAAGAGAAGTTCGCTGACATATTAGTAGTGAGTTAAGAAGCGATTTCAGAACGTCTCATGGCCATAGGTATGGTGCACAAACAAGGAAATTGGGTGCCGTAGCCAAGCCAAGGGATATCGGCTGCCGTTTGTTCGCATGCGAACAACTGCTTCAAGGAAAAATTTGAATAGTTTCTTGCATCGAAATGTAATGAGGATGAAAAGTGGCCCACTACGAGAACTCCAAGTGCAGAAATTCTAGGGGTAAACCTGGCCATGCATAAACTTCAACAGAAAACCGAACACTCATGGCATAAGGCTAATGATTTGCATCTGGTGGGATCAGCTGGGAGTTATATACAAAGAGCTAATCCAGCCTAACGGAACCACCATCAGCGTTAACAAAAACAATTGATGCAACTGGGCCGACTATTGAAGCTTAAACGCCTCCAAAATGCAAAAGAACATAATTAAACGATATTTCATCACGGCAAAGTTCGAACACATGTTGCAAAGTCGTAAAGGAATCTTTGGAGGTGCTTCAATATGATTTCAATATTCAGCAGACATTGCCCCACCCGACTAGGACTTACATTTCAGAAGAGGCCAAAAATTTTGGATTTTGGATCGCCTTGAAAGACAAGGCATTTTTTCAACGCAGAATTCCTTTGGTGCCTCAAAGTGTGGGGTAGAGTCGTAACTAAAGATAGACAATTAATGCGTTGTACCAGTTTCTCTAAATAAAGCTCTAAACTTACAGAATAAACCTTACAATATAAGATGTATTTATACATCAGCTTAAAATCTCACTTTTACAAGACGTACCGTGATCGACCTAATTGACGAAGTAGTACCGTGCTTCCACTCTTCTCAACCTAATATAATACAATTTAATATGAAAATCGCAAGGAGAAGAATGTTTATTTACCAATTGAGGTAATAGCCTATTAAAGTTATGATACACGTTACACATAGATACCAACTTGTTACCAACCCTCACAGGAAACATTCTGATGAGTAGAAGAATTTTAACAAGTGTTGATATTTTACTTCGACCAACAAATCCAAGTTCTCCATTTTATTTTTTTTTTGATTTAAATTTTAATGTACTACAATCCTTTTTTTTTACTAAAGTCCTGGTTCATAAACCAAAATCGAAATTAGGATGAAATAAATTTGTTTCAAAATTTTACTCTTCTACTTCAATTCACAATATACGTTCTCGGTGCTACTACATGATTTTACCAGTAATAATGGACAAGCAAACAACTGATTTGTTCTTATTGTTATTCTATTTCCTTTTTAATTTTAGATACCTGTATTTCGAATGGTTGTACGAATATCTTCAACACCAACTTCAATATTGTTATCAACTGTATCGTCTTTATTAAACGCGATCATCATCATCTTGAACTTGAATTATGTAGTTTACTTTGTCGTGAAAACTGTCGTTCAAATTAAAATAAAATAAACATTATCAAAACACTAAACAAAACCAAAATTCATAGATATAAATTGGTAGTTGACTTAGCTCTAATAGAGTTCATCTTTTTGTTTGTTCGCCTATCGGTCTCTTCGTTGGTCTGACGGAAACTAGTTTTAGTATAGTTTCACGTATTTACCGCCTGATTTTATGTACTAATTAGCTGGAAATGAAATTTAAACAGTATGTCCGAACATACACAAAGGCGAATATGGCATCTAAAAATTACTAAATTCGACCTTGAAAAGATTAGTCTTTGCCATCAAATAATTTTTAAACAACTTGTCTTTTGTTCACCTGCGAACGCTACAGGTAAAACACATACAAGAAATATCGTCTTCAATTTGTTGGACTGATCAAGATGTTATCTTACAGAATCCAATTATATTATTGAAGCACTAAGATACCACCTAAATGTTAACAAGAGAACTTGTCATTAATTAAGTTAAACCATAAAAACAGAAGAAGAAAAACAAAAAATAAAACGTTAACTTCGGCTATGATGAAGTTGTAATGCTCTTCTTACACTTCTCACAGCCTATGCCTCTTGTTTAAACACAATGGTAAAGTGTTCTTATCAATGCCAGTTCATTCGATGAAATTCCGTAAAACCTTGAAGGGAATAATTGTCTCAATATTTTCAAACAGCGTTTTGCATAAGTTTTAACCTTCAAATAAGGCCTACATTAAAAACTGAAAAAATAAATGTTCCTGAACAATTTTCGAAACCTTTCGTGGATCATCCAATTGTCATTCTCAGGGTTTTGATTTGGGATCTGATATTGGGTGTATCCAAATTACTCTTTATAGGTCCAAAGAAACTATAAAATCTGATAAGAACTTCAATTAGGGCACAGCCGTTTTCTAGCTCAAATACAAAACGACTAGTGTGCATATTTACAGACAGACTCTAAGATGGACGGACGAATAGACGCACAAACGACTCCTTCATTCACTATGCTATGCTTCGGTACTGTGATTCATGACAAAGTCACAGAGCATGAAGAATATAAAAATGCGAAAAAAATCAAGTAATAAAATGCGCATGCTTATTTTTGGGTTTCTTTTCCGAAATATGGCAAATCTATGCGAAGGTTAAAAACTACATATATCACAATTAACGACAAAAATAAAGCAACAATGAAAGAAAATAGTAATAAATTCGTTAAGTTCGGCTGTGCCCAAGTTATAATACTCCTCACACACCACCACGGAAAAATTCAAGTCTACGATTCGTGCTAGGGCACATACGAATATTTCTTCATTTGAATTATATTAAGGCAATGGTCATCATTTATACGGCAGTTTCAGACTGGATTTAAATATAAGAATACTCAGAGTTTATGCATATTGAGTTGAATTAAAAACAAACAAAATTTTAGTTGTATTCATCAATAACCAAATAAACTAATATAGGCAGACGGATAGAAGAACAGACGGTGCGACGGACAGATGGCGGTTATTAAGAATATACGGCAGTATGTATATATGGGGTTCCTACTTTGTTACAAACGTTATGACAAATATATATATATATATATATATATATATATATATATATATATATTGACACTATATATATTCGCACTATTCACAGAGAAAAGTCTTTGCAAAGTTTAAACGCAGTTGGAGTTTCTTAACTAACATTTAGCATTTCACCGAATGAACTGGACAGCGCTATTTTTAAAGACTCTTCATTTCATTTCATATTATTATAAAGTGGCATTTTTCTTGCGTCACACACTTTTGATTTCACTAAAACTTGTTAGCTTAGTGTTCTTGAACGAGTTATGCAAACGCGATCGAAGTCAACATTCGCCATTACTTTTTAACGCTCTAGCTACAATCATAATTCCAAAGCGTCGTCGATGACCAGACTTAGCACCAGAAGCGATACATAACACACCAAGACCCAACAAAAAAAAAAAAAAACAATTTTATTAATTTAAAATACTCATTATATTTACAAATACATGCTGAATTTGTTCCTTTTTCTTTTTGTAAAGGAAACCGAATGAAATTTAAAAGTTCCTTTTGTTTGCAGCTACTGGTATTTAATTTATACACATTGGTGGACATTTGGATAAACAAGTAACTTACTTCTTTTTTTGTGTTATCTGTTGTTCTAAAGCGGTTAAAATTCTGTATCCGGCGCATTGCTGCATTCGCCTGCGTCTCGTTCTTCGCATGTTTTCAATTTGACTCTTTGGATGGCATTTCGTATTCTTCACTGTTTTTATTTTTTTTTTGTCATTCGAATATTTGAACACTTCGACTTTGTACAGTTTGAGCAGCACTCAAACTGCAAACTCAATTCTCAGATGCTGCGTTGTTTTTATGTTTTATTTGATCTGAAATTTGAGTTCGTTTTAATATTAAGAGAAATCGACGATGTTTTCTCACCAAAATCTACAGTAACCCTTTAAAGGCTATTATAGAGATTCCTTGAAAATTTCATCAAAGTCCGTACAGAGGTTTCGGCGTCCATAACGGACAAAAAAACAAGCAAACAAAGACGTTAACAAAGAAGCATACCTCTAATTTTATATATAAAGATTAATACTGTGATCTGTATTACCAGCTGCACGTCACGCAATATGACATGCCACAAACGTTATCAGCCATCGACGTTCTTGTGTGGCAAGCCTGCGGCGTTAACGGATATACAAATTGTACATTTTGTTAGTGTATGTTCTATTTACGTTTTTTTTTGTTATAATGCTTTAGTTAGTATATTTTAAGGATATTTTTTTGTTCTACACTAGTCTACAAAACTATAAGAGAACTTTTCTTCGCTCGCCGCATTGCTAACGAAATCGCAAACTTATTAGACAAAATCAAGTAAAAACGTTTTAGGAAATGTCTGTGAAACCAAATCTATGTATAATTAATTTTATATGGAAACATGTTTTAGTTTATATTTATAAAAAATGCTTTTAAATAACCAAATAGTTCAAAACGCATAAAAAATAACCTTGCATAAATCCGCTGTTCTAGTAGGCAGTTGAACGTAAACAAGAAATATAAACTGCCGAAAAAGAGTGTAAAAAGTAAATTTATTCAAATAATGCCAGAAATAATTTATTATTGTTGGAAACTTTGGTCACAACTACGAACTTCTGAGATGTATATACCTACATATTTGTATTTGCTGTACTTCAATCATTTTTTTTCTGCTAATTAATCAACGATTAGTTTTACACAAACGATGAATTTTTTAGAGGGAAGGGAATGACTTCATAATTAAGAACTATTTTTCAACTTTATGTGGACGGAAAGAGTACTTGCCGGGAGCTGAACTAAACTCGCTCTGGACAGTGCATTAAAGCTTTTGCTAACAGCATGTGGCTGAGCTTTCATCATATGTTGCTTTCCTTTGGCTCCTCAATTCGCCGTCCATCCGCCTTTTATATATAATTTTAATATTATTAATACGTTTGTCAATCGTACTCCGATCACCATATAATAATCGCTTGTAATTTTAATTCGCGTGGCCGTTCATTTAATCTGGCCAAATGTGGAGTTAAATAACTCTGCCTCGAAACATTTGGTGACCACGATGTGATCGTGAGTTTGTTTCGATTCGCATCTGTTTCGCACAATTCGGTGCCAAACAGAATCAAATTTCTTAGTGCACAATTCGGTGCAAAAGTAAAAAGGCTTGTGGGGAACAAACCCCGCGAGATGTAGTTCTGCGTGCACAATTTCATGCAAATTGGTTTCGGTTCGCGTTCAAACATTTAATAAGTTACGAACAATTATCTATTTTTTGGTGCACAGTCCGCCGCAGAATAGCGTGGTGACAAATGCACATACCTGTGGAAACCACAATCTCGGATACAACCGATAACACGATTACTGGCGAAATTAACAGCACCAACATCGTGGCAGGGTTCCTCTCTATGGACTTCTGGTACATTGCATCGGGTATGAAAGGCGAAGAAAAATGGCCACGATACTCGCAGCACTGGATACGAACCTCATTGCACAACTGTGCGACGTAATTTCGTCATTGCCAACCGCCAGCAATTATGAATTCATAAAACGGAATATAATCGACCATTTTGCAGACAGCGATCAATGTCGTCTTAACAGACTTTTGTCAGAATTGCCCCTTGGTGACAAAAGACCGTCTGAGTTGTATTTTGAGTTGAACGCATAGCTGGCACTACTATCAGCGATGCAGCATTAAAAGGCCTAAGGACGAAAAGACTCCCTGAGGTTGTTCAGCCCGTGGTTGCAGCATGGTCTAGAGCTCACTCAGAATTTATTTGGATTGCGGATTCTGTAAGGGATGCGATTGCTCCACATAGCAGCACTTTAAGCGTTTCTCAAACGGGCCTCACCGAATTGCAAGCAGCAGTGGTCGAGTTAAGCAAAAGGATCGATCGGATGACACTACCTTTGCGTTTACAAGTGGAAGCAGTTCAAGAGACCGCCAGCGCTATCGACTACGCCGACAACAGTTCGAAGACTCCCTATCTGGTACTGCCCAAATGAGCTGGTACCACCAGAAATATGGTCGTAGCGCAAAGAGATGTCGTAGCCCTTGAAACTACAGTAACTCGCCAGGCAACACATGAATAGCGGGAGCAAACGCACAACGTTCTTGACTACCGAAGTACGAGGCGAGTCCCAGAGAAGTTTCTGCCAACGAACACAAAGTATTTCGCTTAAAGGTAAGAGACATGATTTGAAAAAAATAAAAATTCCTCGTTCACACCGGCGCAGACGTATCAATTATGCCGTTAGCCTCAAAGATATTAGACCTAAGTTCAACTTCCACACAACTATATGCTGCAAATGGTTCGCCTATCAAAGTCATTGGAGAGAAGCCTGTCAAGTTAGATTTGGGTGTCCGTCGCGAAATCTGTTGGTCATTCTTGGTTGCCGATGTGACGAGTCCGATAATTGGTGCAGAGTTCATCCGTCATTATGATCTGCTAATTGACATGCGTCGCAACCAGCTCATAGACAACATAATATCTCTAACATCTTCAGAAACAGTTACAAGATCCGCTGCGTCTATCAAAACATTCAATGTCAATGAACTTTTTTCAGAACTATTTTAGGCATTTACAGACCTAACTAGACGTCCAGTGTACGGCACTGACACCAAAACAATCGTTGTCCATCGAATACAAACATTGCATATAACTGGCGTCCATGCGGCGACTACCGAGCTTTACACGCGCAAACACTACCAGATCGATATCCACTGCCGCATTTAAAAGAATTCACCACTAACTTATGCGGTAGAGTAATTTTTTCGAAGATTGTTTTGCAAAAAGCTTTCTTGCCGATATACGAACACAATATTCTGAAGACAGCTTTACAACACCTTTTGGGTTGTTTAAATTCAAATTTATGACTTTCGGTTTATGCAACGCCCCACAAACTTTTCAAAGGCTCATCAAGGAAATTCTGCGCGGGTTGGATTGTGGTTTTCCATACCATTTGTGTTGCTTCCTATTCATCCGAACAACACCGCAAAGACTGCCGATAAGTTTTTCAACGCTTACAAGATCACAAGCTTACCATCAATCTAGCTAAATGCGAATTTGCGAAAAGCGAACTAAAGTTTCTCGGTCATTTGGTCAATTACAAAGGAATTCAGCCTTTGCCAGAAAGAAAAGACTTCATCAAAAATTTTCCCAAACCTCCAGTGGCGAAGGACCTTAAAAGCTTTTTAGCAATGTTGAATTTTTATCGCAAGTTCTTGCCATAGGCAGTTTCGTATCAACAAATTCTTCGAGAGATGATACCAGGGAACAGGAAAAACGATCGAACTACACTTATTTGGACCTCAGAAGCCGAAAACGCATTCCAACGATGTAAAGAAGAGTTGGCTAATGCAACATAACTCGTTCACCCAACCCACTCGTTCACTCAAACCTAACTGTAACCAAATTGGCACTGTACACGTATGCTTTGAACAAAGCTGTAGGTGCCGCACTGCATCAAAACCTCAACGGTACCCTTCAACCATTGGGTTTTTACTCGAAGGCGCTTACCAACGCTCAGCGTAACTACAGCACATATGATCGTGAATTAACCACAATCTACCAAGGTGTATGCTATTTTCGCTACATGATCGAAGGACGCAGATACTGCATCGTCATCGACCACCGTCCGATAATTTACGTTTTTTCGCAAAAGCTAGAGAAAGCATCTCCCCGCCAAACTCGCTATTTAGACTTCATCGGCCAGTTCACGACCGACATAAGTTACATTCCGGGTCAAGAAAACGTCATAGTCGATTTTCTATCACGAATCCAGACCATTACCAAACCGATTGACTATGTGGTAATCGCTGCAGCTCATCAAGACGACAACGAAATTCAAGCGCTTATAACACACCCTGGTGTGCGTGCCAAGGCCAAATTAATATTTGATAGATTTGCTTGGCCTGGCATCAACACCACTGGTTTTGTTCAGAGCTGCCTAGATTGTCAACGCTCCAAAGTACATCGACACACACGTTCTTCACCAACGAGGTACGAACCACCAGATGCACCTTTCTCACACATCAACATCGACATCGTTTACCCTCTTCCACTATACGAGGGGCAACTATATTGTCTCACAATGATCGATCGTTATACGCTGTTTCCGGAAGCTGCACCGATTCCGGAAATCACAGCAGAGACTACAGCAAGAGCCCTTATGACACACTGGATTTCACGATTTGGAGTTCCAGCACGAATCACATCAGAGCAGGGCAGACAATTTGAGTCTGTCTGATCGAGAGGTGGCACCGTCCACTGAAAGCAGCTATTTTATGCAACGACGTCAAAAAGTTGACACATTGCTCCCCAACTCTTCTTGGTCTACGAGATTCAAACCGGACATCAAGGCATCTCCAGCCATGCTCGATATGGTACCACACTAAGGCTAACAGGGGGATTTGACATTTGAACATTGACTGTTATCCGTAGCGAGTCCGTAGCAGAGTTTTTAAAGTTCATGCAGAACCTACGCCTCTACGACACAGCTTTCCATAGTCCACCGAAGACATTCGCTTGTCCCAAACTGCAATCGTCTACTCATGTTTTCGTCCGCAATGATTCAGTACGACGCTCTATGACTCATCCGTACGATGGACCATTCGAAGTTTTAAAAAAATCACATAAATTACTCAAAATTCTCATAAAATGCCGCAAAACCAACATCAGCATCGACAGATTGAAGCCGGCGTTCACATCGTCGACTGAACTGGAAAAGCCTGCATCACCGAGAGAGCAACAAACAGCATCGATGAAACCATCCCTTCCTGGCTGAAAGCTTAAGTTTGCCAGCACGACCGGTAGTTTCGCTTAGAAGGGGAGTACTGTGGCAACCACAATCTCGGATACAACCGATAGCAAGATTATTTGCGAAATTAAACTCCCAAGTAACCGGTACAATTCACGTTTCCGTTCAAGTAATTATAAGAACTATCAGCATTGGCCCTCTCTCTTCCGGTTAACGTCAACGATGACACACACGCCAGCGGCAAGAAAAAGCGCGTTTTCAATATTTAATTTTGTATTTGATTTATAATTTAAATTAATTTAATCTCCAAATATCTATGCACATATGTACATAGAACAGTGACGCATCATACCATACATATATACATAAAAATATATAATAGTTCAGTGTCGTTTACCACAAGACTTTCATATATATACATGCATAAAAAAGGTGTTAGACAACTGCAAACCTAAAGTAAATATATAACAGTGCAAAGCGCCGTTGATCGTGACTTCTATATATACAATTATATATGTCTCTATTTTGCACACGGCAAAAAAGACGTTGTCTTTTCCACATGAAACCACAGACGTTACTTTTTGCACACGACATGCATATATTCGGTCAACGGAATTCGAAGTGTTCAGTCGATTTGTCGTCTACTCCCGCACTTCAAATTAAACTAAACGAAAAGTAAAACAACAACTAAAACAACAAAAGAGTCAAGGCTGTTCTGGATTCAGGAATGCCTGTTGCACGCAATCCCCTGACTGCGCGCAACACGCAAAATCACCATCAGCAAACAAAAAACATCATGACCGTACCCCACGTCAGCATAAAAAACAACAAAGCATACCTTAACACATCAGCCAACAGTTCAAACAATAGCATCAACAACAACAGAGAACTAACCAAGCTTCACTTCCCGCTAATTTCGAGAGAGAGCGTTCATACTCTCCAGCAATACAGCAAACAATTTCACACCCACAAAGTGAAAACGCATCATTAATATAAACAAACGCAACCTCCCGCTTTACCTACTACAACTAACTATCAACAGTTCTATGGCCACATGTAAAATGCAGCCTCTGCCGTGGAGTGCATAATGCGCTTCACCAATGACGCCGCTCTCCTCTTTTCCACCAACAACAACAACATCCACTACTACAGCAACGCTCGCTCTGGCTTCTGTTTGAATGTTCACAACAACAGCAACAACAACTATAACAACCACCATGGCAACACGATCAACTGTATCATCTGTTCCTTCTATATCCACAGTAAGTACAACAACAACAACATCAAGTAAGCAGTACGATACGCATAAAAAACGCCAACACTCAAGAGTCCAGCCTAAAGAGAAATAGGAGCAAACAATCTCCCAATAACAGTGCTGAACAAAACAACAGAAGCAAAACCAAGAGAAATAAACAATGTAGCGGAACGCAAACAATACTGCAACAATACTGGCTAAGTGCACCCATCACACCCAACAGGTTCGCTCTTCTCTCTCAAGACTATGACAGTCAAGCAAACAGTGGTGCGGAAAGTGTTTCCGATGCAACAAATTCTCCAGCACAAAAATTATAAAATCAGTTAAGCCACCGCCAATTTATTTTCAAGACGTCGAACAAATTAGCGTTCTTAGCAATGCTCTAAGATATCTAATTAAACATAATTACATTTTAAAAACGCTGCAGAATAACTATGTGAGAATACAAACAAAAGATTCATCCAGTTACTCTACCGTTATTAAGATGCTGCAAGAGCACAGAACGAAATACTACACGTTCAAACCGAAGCAAGAACGTGGATTTAAAGTAGTACTCAGGAATGTGCAACACGCCACTGATATTATGAATTAAAAAATTAACTTCTCAACCTAGGGCATAAACATCCACAATGTACAACAAAAAGTCACAAACAAACTGATACCATTATTCTTCATTGAACTGAAAAACAGAAAAAAAACAACAAAGATATGTATAACATAACCACACTGCTCTGCACGAAAATACTTGAGTACAGGCGAACCAACTTATTGGAAAACAGACATTAATAAAACACCTGACTTGAGAGATTTTTTCATCACAAAGAACTTGAACATTCGGAAATGTAAAATCTTATCATGATTCGAACTCTCGTCAGACCATAACCTGATAGAATTTTTGTACAACAACAGAACTGACTGGCATACTTATAAGGAATACATTGACATTAATTTAATGACCGACATCCCTCTTAAATCATATGAGGACATCGAGTCAGCGATAGTATTCCTGAATGAAACCATTATGAAAGCAGTCATACAATCGATACCAAAAAAGAAGCAGCAACATTGGACATTCTACACACAATCTCAACTACGACGACTCTTAAATAAAAAATGTATACTACGGAAACCTGGTCCACCACAAGCTCCACAGGGAAGTGTGCTAGGACCATTGCAATCTTTCGATGATTGCAACTTTCGCCGATGACACAATACTCCTAAGTGCTCATATAAACATAAACACTGCAAAATCCATGTTGCAAGCAGACTTAAATAAAACACTTGTAAAAGTTATATACACTACTAAGAATAGATTAACAACAATCAATACAAATATTGACGGAGACGACGTAACCATTTAAAAAGAAGCCAAGTACTTAGGATTATATATTTACAGTAAACTAAACTGGAAACACCATATAAAACAAAAGCGTGACCAAATCAAAATGAAAGTAATAGAACTGTACTGGCTGCTCAATTCAAATTCATACATTTCACTTGAAACCAAGCTCCTAATCTATAAGACAATTAAAAAACCAATTTGGACATAGCCGAAATATGGGGAGTTGCTAGAAAAATCAAATATAAAGTTAATCCAGAGACAACAATCTAAAATTAGTGGCAAAATCACAAGAGCCCAATGGTTTATTACCAACATCGAGACGACAGTAGAATTTAGTAGAATTACGACAGTAGATGACGAAATAACCAATTTAAGCATAAAATACCAAAACAAACTTTCCCAACATTCGAACGATGATGTGAACACATTATCATTAGAAGAACTAACTCGGAAACGAAGGCTAAAAAGGGTGAAACCAATTGACCTCACATAACACACATTACTTCATTACATTATTTACTTACTCATTGTTAATTGGTGATATCTTTAATTGTTTATTTATTGTTAAAATTCATGTATTGGTAAAATTCCAGTAACAACACTACTTTACAAACTGATTGTGAAGTTAAAATTCACCCACTTGCCCTAAATATTAATCTGTACAACAGTTGATTTATATTTTATAATAGAATTTCTTCTTCAGGGAAAATTAAAAAAAAAAACATGCCTACAGATGACATGATCACAGACACCAAATCAGCACATTTGGGTGAACGGGTGGTAAGTCCTCTACATCTAAATGGGGGGCGTCCTCGGTCCCTGAGACTACTGAACCGATGACCCTTTTCAGTCATAGACCATTTTTATAATTGCAGCTATGATTGCTGTGGTTGCTTTGGAAGTTAGGCCTGATAACCACATGGATAGGGAACGAACTTATTGTCGTAATTCCCCGATCTGGTCAATGTTTTTAATGTACAGGCTATAGAGATACAGCATGCTCAGGATGTCAAGGCCTAGTTTTACAGTCGACAAGTTGGGCATTACAGGGTTTTTGCGTAACACATTCGGGGGTGTCACAGAAAACTCTAGAGTTTTGGGCTTCGGGAGTTTTGTAAAACTCTCCACAAAACTGTAGGTGTGACAGAACTTTGAATGTTCGTTTTGTTCGAAACATATTTATGGATTACTCAAACCGCTTCAACTGAACGTTATGCTTGACATAATAGGGCTGTCAGCACATACAAACATTCCTCTAAAATTTATTGTTCATATTATTATTAATATTTTTGACAAAAGAACGTTAAAAAAGAAACATTTAAGAAATGAAACAATTAAGAAATGAAACTATTACTTTTAAAATTGTAAAAGAAAATATTTTACAATTATTACAATTATGCCACTTTTCAATATTTATTTGGTTACTTAAACAATGGATTTTTTCGAAAACGTTTTCTTGTTGCGCTGTTTATTGTTTTGCTTTGCAAAAGTCTATAAACATTTATAAAAACACAAAAATCTTACATTTTAAAATCCCGCTTTTCTGCTAATAAATGTCTTCCTCTTCTCAACTTCGCATTGATTTGAGTTGATTTTATTTATTTCGCTTGGCCTGTGCAACTTAATAACTATAAATAAAAATTAACTATAATAAGAGAGAGAAAGAAAAAAATAAAAGGAATAACAGCATGCCGGAGGAAATGAAGAACAGATACACCTTATTTACGTATTTCTAATGTTTCAATTACGATTGGACGAAGAAAAATATGAATACACTTACTTTTTGAACTGCATAGTGTTACGGAGAGACCTAAAATTATGGGGAAGCGCTTTCCAAAGACGAACAATATGTACATAAAACTGTCTTTCAGAAGTTAGACATGTATGACGCAAACAATTAATTGTATTTGTGCGACTAGAGCGAGAAAAAGTTAACGTTGCAAATAAATAAGTGGGTTCATTGGTATATATTTTCTTATTCAATAACAAAAGCGTGCAATAGTTCAATAGGTTGTCAAAGGTCATGTTATAGAGTTTTATTTCATATGAAGAGACATGATCTCCAAGGTTTAGTCCGTAAACATACCGAACATTGTTATTAAAGAGTACATTTAATTTACATTTATCTGTACTATCACAGTTAGCAAAAATTTCACAGCCATATGGCAATTTTGGGACAAGGTATGTTTTGTCAAGTAGAAGCCGTATATGGAGCGGTGAAAAGTACTGAGTTGTCCAAAGTATTCGAAGCATACCATATACCTTCTCGACAACATTACTAATATGATTGTGCCAGGTTAAAGATCTGTTGAAAACAATACCTAAGTTTCTCGATGTCTCAACGTACTCAATACTGCAGCCATTTAGTGCAAGTTGAGAAACGACTGAAATATCAACGCCTTTTTTAGAAATAACTAGACATTTCGTCTTTCTGGGATTAAGACCATAAGCATTCACATTCTGATTTTTGCATTTGGCAACATGCCAACTAGAAACAAGTTTTGAAATAAGTTTTACTTTAAATGCACAGAAAATACGAGATTAATTAACATTTTAAATATAACAACGTTATTATTAATTATAGTACTTCAATATGCAACCCCATTTTTTGATTTATTCGATAAAACCAAATCTTCTAAAAAGTTTGCATTCAATTTAAAACGAGTTTGTATCTCTATGCTTGAATTGGTTTGCCTACTAAAGACGGTTTGTAAAGTGGTAAATTAATAGTATAAATAAATTATTTGTTCAAAAAAAAAATTTTTACAGATTACTTTGAAAAAGAATAATTTATTCATTCGTATCACTGGCTTTATTTAAAAAGGATTTCCTAGGGGTAAAATTAACCCCACGAAACTGTGGAGGTTTGGGTTCCTACCGAAACAATTTTCTGTGAAAACTAAAATCGGTGTTCCGGCGGAATTGAGGAGAATCTCTGTAGTACCTGTTCATGATGTCCAATATTACAAGTAGTACGACAGGCCGCAAGTGACGATAGGGCAATCATTGGGTTGGGTTGTGAGTGCTACCTGAACGACTTCTTGAATTGCTCCGATTTTAGAACTTCCGGATCTGAAGCCGTTCTGTTTCGAGGAGAGCCCGACGGCGCTTTCGATCGCTGCAGCTAATCGACGCTTGATAAGCTTCTCTAGCAACTTACCAGTTGTATTTAACATACATAGTGGTCGGTAAGGTGATGGCGTTGCCTTTGCCTTTGCTTGTCAAAGCCAGCCGCCGTGTCTAGGGCTAGGGGAATATTCCACTTCGTATACATATATTAATCAATATGTAGGGTCGGCTTGATGTAATCCCTTTTAGGCATTCCGATGGGATATTATCAGTGCCCTGTGCCCTCTTGTTCTTAAGACTCTCGTCTGCTTTCACTAGTTCATCTTCGGTGAAGAGCTCTACATGTTCCCCCGTAGTCTGCTGCATTGCGTTTCAGGATGGGTATGTAGGAAGGTTTTGACTGTGTTGTGCATTTGTTCTTCCCTCCTAAGCTTCTTTATGAGGATTTTATAACCCAGACCCCACAGGTCGTAATTGACGTCATTACAGAGAGCTTTCCATTTGTCCCGCTTGCTGGTATGGATTTCGATATATAAGCTCTTTTTGGTTGCCTTGTATATTACCCGCTGTGTGGTGGAGTCTCCCCTGCGTCATGATGTTGTAAGGAGAAGGCTGCGTCTTATACACTTTTCTCTCAGAGCTTTTATCTCCTCTGTCCACCAATATACCTCTTGTCCTTGTCTGCGAGAATTACAGGTATTTTTTATAGCTTCCGTGGTATTATTTACTACACTCTGGGTGCTTCCGTTGTGAGAGGAATTGACTAGACACCAGTCGATTTCGTTGATCAACAGGGCCTTGTTCAAGCGGTTTACGTTCCATCTGCTGTTACTTCGTGCGATATTGTGTTCTGCCTTGAATGTGTTATTCTCTGCAATGATGAAAGAGATCTATTCATGGTCACTGCCATTGTAGATATCTAAGATATTCCAGTGCGTTATCTTATGTGCCATGTTCTCTGAGATCAGAGTAATATCGGGGATTGTTCCTGCGTTTCCCATAGGCCCAAAAATTCCAGTTGTACCGACGTTTTCTACTATGAGATCCGCTCTTGCAGCCGTACCAAGGACTCCGCGAACCCACTCGACAATATTGTCGAGTTTGCTCTGATATGCTTCTATACCATGACTAGGTTTTAGATACACACATATACCTACAGCTTCCTTTACCACTACTCAGATGCCGCACTTTACTTGAATCTGGAAACCATAAGGCAGCAGTTTTCCTACCAGAATCCAGTCTGCGTTCTGATATAACCCAATCAATTTCTTCCTCCATGACTATTTGGGACAACAGGTCACCCGCTATCCTACTTCTATGTAAGTTTGCTTGAATAACTTTCATCTTCGATGAAAGGTATTTAGGTGTTCCTCAAGGAAGCCATTTGGGGCCTTTGCTTTTTAACATCTTTCTTAATGATCTACATACCATCATCAAACACTCTCAGATTTTAAAATATGCAGACTATGTTTCAGTCTTAATAGCCCCTCTCACGGGGTTTTCCTTCAGAGTGACATAGACTCTTTATCTCGTTGGTGTTCCAATAACTATTTAATCCTTTTTTCGCGGAGCCTTTATTTCAAATTCTTATTACATTAACTCAAATAGTTTAAAACGTGCTTCTCAGTATAACGACCTTGGTATTTTGAAGGACTCGAATTTGCATTTCGGCACCCATATTTCCACTTCGGTCTCTAGAGCTAGAGGTGTCCTTGGCTATATTAAACGCTGGTCTAAGGAATTTGATGATCCGTATACTACCAAAGTACTATACACTTCAGTGGTAAGACCTATTCTTGAGTATGCGTCTTGTGTCTGGGATCCTCAATATCAGATATATATCAATCGTATTGAGTCGGTACAAAAGCAATTTATACTTTTTGCTCTCTAGTAAAAAGACAAGATGGTCTTTTTAAAAACAGTCGGCAAGAGATCTTAGAGTATCTCCTCCAGGTTCACTTTTCTGGTTCTCTACCACCTCGTTGGGCAATACCATCGTTTGCATAAGAGCAATTAAAAAAAAAAAAAACCAGCCTGAAGGCCTTTGTTGCTCTGGCTATAAAAGTATTGTAATTTAGGATTAATTCTAAGCTACAATAAAAAAATAAATAAATAATTTAAAAAAAAATTGCCTCAAGGCGGATTTCTCGCCACGCCACTCTGGTCTCTCGTCATTGACGATCTCTTGGCTATGAGATCGTTGAATACGCAAATGACCTAGCCATTATTGTGTTGGGGAGATTCGAAGGAACTATCTCGGTCGTATTGTGCACCGTTCTCGAAATCGTCAACAACTGGTACAACAGACTGGGTCTTACCAATAACCCCCAGAAGGTTGTATTGGTACCCTTTTCAAAAAGGTATAAGCTGGACATGGGTCCAGTTCGGTTGAACGGTACTGCAATTGAATTATCCAATGAGGACAAATATCTGGGGGTAATTCAGAATAAAAGACTGAATTGGAATGCTCATATTTAAACAGTACTCAACAAAGTCATCAGAGCCATGTGGGCTTGTAGACGGTTATATGGTAGAACATGGGGTCTATCTCCAAAATTGCTTTACTGGTTATACACCATGGTAGTTAGACCCGTCGCCATCAATGCAGCTCTCGTGTGGTGGCCTAAGACGCTACAGGCAACAGCCATGCGGCAATGCGACAAGCTCCAGTGGCTGGCGTGCCTCGCTATGGCCGGGGCCAGACGAACCTGCCCGCCGGCTGCCATGGATACGTCATTGGACTCACTCCCTTACATATTTTTGTTAGAAGGTCAGCCGTAACTAATCCTCTGAACATTCAAAAAAAATCTGGCTTGCCTTTCAAAGCCACTGTTCACTAGGAACAGATCATATCACCATGGAATTGCGCTTCGGCCGGCGCTTCACGACTCTCCTCACAAACAGAGCTGACTAGGAAGTCGGTAACCCGGGCCCTAGGCCCAGTGTCAACACATGGCCTACTGATGGTTCTAGAATGGAAACGGGTACCGGAGCAGGGAATTTAGGTCCAAATACAAGGATCACCATTGCCACGGGCAAATGGCCCACTGTATTCCAAAGGGAGATCCACGCCATAGACATATGTGCGCGCAACCTCCTGGCAAAGGGACCAAGAGGACAAAATATATCTATATTTTTACGTCCTGGAAATTTTCATCAAGGAGTGTAAGGGACTGCTTTGGTCTTCTCCAGCTATTGTCGCGACGCAATAGGGTCACGTTCTGCTGGGTACCTGGTCACCAAGGCCTTGAGGGTAATGAAGCTGCTGATGAATTGGTGAGGGCTGGGTCCTCCTGCAGACTTATTGGCCCTTAACCTTATAGCGGTATTAGCTGGCCAACGGACAAGTCATTTATAGAGGAATGGTTCAGAGGTTTCACCCTAGATCTTTGGACACGCAGAGAGAGCCTTCGTTAAGCAAAACTGCTCATCTCCCCCGGAGTTACCCTCCAAACTTAGTCCTTGGTAGATCGGCTGCTTGTGGGCTACTTAACCGGTCAACACCGCCTAAATTGTCATCTGCATAAACTAGGTTTGTCATCCTACCCAGAGTGTAGTCTCTGTTTAGAAGACGCAGAAACTAGTCTTCACCTCCTTTGTGAGTGTCCGGCGTTGGCCAAACTTGGTCTAGACTTCCTGGAACAAGACTCTGTGTCACCTATGCTGATCAGAAACTCTTCGACAAAGAACAAAGGGGTATAATTTTATGTTTCCGTTGTCTTCAATTGCTGCTGCCCATCGTGTCACCAGACGCCAAGTGTTGGCTGCCGTGGCAAGGATTTACGACCGACTTAGACTAATAGACCCAGTCGTTTTGGAAGTTAAGGTGTTTCTTCAGTCGCTTTGGAAGCAAAAGTTGGCGTGGGATGAAAGTGTGCCACAGTCGTTTTTTTTTTAATTGACTTAGTAGGTACGTAAGCCCAAGTGGAATCAAAATTCACCAGGTTATATAGTAGAGGGATTAGCTCGTCTTAATTACTAATTTCTTTGGTGAACATGCGATACCACGGCTAATGTCTACAAACTACGTATTTGGCTACAGATATCAGAACATTTAGAGATGGATATTAGGTTATATTGCAAATTGTATGATTGACATAATACGCGAAATATATCATGCAGCAGATAAGTAGTTCTACAGAAACCAATAGAAATTGGAATATAACCTCTAGTAACCCGAGAAAGAATGTTAAAGCTTATGCTAAAAACAAAAAAAAAGAATAGACACTACCAACAATTAAATTATGTAGAAACATCACATCGAGAGTAGTTCTACGACTGGCCAACGAAGGTAGTTGAATAAGCTTTAGGCGGCATCGATAGGATGGAAGGTGGACATTTGGATCCCAGTGGATGTTACGCAGTTCAAACAGTAAGAATTGTTTTTGTACTGATTCAATGCGATCGCTAAAAATTCTAAACTGTGGGTCCCATACACAAGATGCATATTCCAAAATATGTCTAACTAAGGATATGTACATCAATTGAGTGTTATAAGGATCATTAAATTCCTTAGACCAACGTTTAATGTACCCTAACACACCCTTAGCCTTATTTACGGATGAGTAAATGTGGCATCCGAAATGAAACTTTCGGTCCACCACTACCCCTAGATCATTAAATTGTGAAACCCGTTCTAGTATGTGATCGTTGATACGATAATTATTTACAATCACATTTTTACGGTAGAACGACATAAGCTTACATTTTTCACAATTAAGTGAAAGAGAGTTTATGGAGCACCAACAGTGTAAAGAGTCTAGGTTATCTTGAAGAAACTTTAAATGGACGGGAGATAAAATAGACATGCATAGTTTCACATAATCAGCGCACATCAATACGTGAGAATGTTTAATGGCGTTACACTCTGTTTGTAATAAATTATGTTCAGAATTGAATACAGTCAGCAGCATTCGTTTTCCTTGGTTCGTTGGACTGGATTGGTCAGATTTACAAATACATGGACTTTGTGATGCTAGCACAAAGGGTTATGGAGCGTCCGTTTATGTGCGTAGAAGAAAGGGCGACTGGGTGCAGGTCAACCTATTTTGCTCAAAGTCCCGAGTAGCTCCGTCAAAGAAGCTTACCGTGGCTAAGTTGGAATTGTGCGCTGCAATGTTGAGTTATTGAATTATTGAAGTCTATTTTTGTGGTGCAAGCTTTTAGTGGAGATTTCTTCTGTTGGTCGGATTTAAAAATATTGTTTTCCTGGTTGAATGATGTCTCCGTGAATTATAAAATTTTTTTAGCAAATCGTATTAGCAGTATCCAGGAGATGTTGCATGGCGTTGCTTGGGGGCATGTGCCAACGGAGCACAATCTTGCGGATATATTATCGAATGGCGCACTTACCAGAGAGCTTGAAGAGTCTGTATTATGAAAGCATGGACCGACATTCTTGCAAAAAAACGAGTATGGATGGCAGAAATCTTGCAAATTTTGCCCAAGTGCTCTTGAGAGAATGCGTAATGTTTTGAGTGTAACATCAAGAATCGCAGACTACTCTATTCGCTGCAAATTCGTCAATTCATTTCGATCGACGCAAAGGGTTTACGTTTACGTGTATCGTTTCATAAATTCGAAGACGCACCAATGGTCATCGTCTAGGCTCACAGTGGAAGAGATAGAAGCTGGGACCAATGTATTGATTCGAATGGTACAAAGGGCAGCTATGTAGCCTGACTACATCGAGTTGGAGGCTAAAGGAAAAATCGGTCGCTCTAGCAAAGTCGTAGTGACAAAGAGTTGATTATCATCAGAGGCTATTGCATATGAAGTTTTGGCCCATTGGCGGACTGAAGGCTGTGTCTAAGTTTGTAAAGAAGTGTATTAAGATTTTTTCGTGCAAAACCGGCGTTGATGCAGCATATAATGGGCAGTTTTCCTGCAGATGCGTGGATTTTTGTAAGCAATACCTTTACAATTCGGAAGTGCGGAATAGGCAGCTGGTAAAGTGTTACATATGTGTATTCGTATGTTTCGCTACGAAAGCTATGCATTTGGAGCTGGTAAAGGATTTGGCAACTTCTTCGTTCTTGGCGGCGTTGAGACGCTTCATAAGCTTGCGTGGACGGCCTCGGAGAATTTGGTCGGACAACGGCAAAAATTTCGGTGGCGCCGTGAATGACCTGAAGGTCACGCGATGTGATATTGAATGAGGAGCATCAAAATGAGGTGGAAAAACATTGTCTGAATGGGGGGATAAATTGCCGCTACATTCGTCAGAGATCGTTACACTTCGGTGGCCTCTGGGAGGCTTCAATAAAGTTAGCGAGACCTCATCTTCGTCGCTTGATTGGTCGTTCGGTTCTCAATTTTGAAGTACTTAGAAGTCTTGTTTATCAAATTGCAGCCATAATAAACTCAAGAACTCTTTTTCTACTCATATAAAGACCTGATGATCTACAAGTTCTAACTCCAGGGCACTTATTGACTGGAGCAATTAATTGCTTAATTATTTTTTTTTTTAATTGTATATTATAAAAATATATCGACTATTGTACAGATTAATATTTATTGCAAGTGGGTGAATTTTAACTTCACAATCAGTTTGTAAAGTAGTGTTGTTACTGGAATTTAACAATACATGGATTTTAACAATAAATAAACAATTAAAGATATCACCAATTAATTAACAATGAGTAAATAATATAATGAAGTAATGTGTGTTATGTGAGGTCCACTGGTTTCACTCTTTTTAGCTTTCGTTTCCGAGTTATTTCTTCTAATGGTAATGTATGGCAATGTGTTCACACCAAATATTTAAATTTGGATTGAGCAGCCAGTACAGTTCTCTTACTTTCATTTTGATGTGGTCACGCTTTTTTTATATGGTGTTTCCAGCTTAGTTTACTGTCTATATTAAATCCTAAGAACTTGGCGTCCTTTTGAATGGTTACGTCGTCTCCGTCAATATTTATTTGGATTGGTGTGAATCTATTTATTTTAATATGCCACTTTCTAAGCCAGACAAGTGTTTTATTTAAGTCTGCTTGCAACATGGATGTGGCAGTGTTTGTGTTTTTATGAGCACTTAGGAGTATTGTGTTGGCGAAAGTTGTAATCATCGATTAATTGTGAGTGGGATATGTTATGTCTGCTGCGTATAGGGTATATAATAAAGGTCCTAGCACACTTCCCTGTGGAACTCCCGAATTTCTTTCTCTAAGGGTTGAGTATTCGTCTGAGTATTTAACTAAGACATATCTACCTGTGATATATGATGTTAATAGATGTGTTATGTTTGGAGGGAATATATTGTTAAGTTTCCATTTGAGTCCTTTATGCCAAACCTTGTCAAAAGCTTTTGCCACGTCCAAGAAGAGTCCAATACAAAATTTTTTATAGTCAATGCCGTTTAGAATTTATTGTGTGACGCTGTGCATTTGTTGTATTGTTGAGTGACTTCTTCGAAAACCAAATTGGTGATTAGGAATGGTGTGGCTGCGTTCTAGTAGTGGCAAGAGTCTATTTAATAATATCATCTCGAAGACTATTGAAAGCACAGGGAGTAGACTGATTGGTCTATAAGACTCTGCTTTTGCTGCGTCTTTACCCGGTCTCAGAATTGCAGTAATCTTAGCTACTTTCGAGACTCTCGGAAAATAATTAATAATTAAACATAGAGTTAAAGATGTTTCTTCTTTTTCCTTTATGTCATTCTTAATACATTTTGTTATCTTTCTTATGTTACTCTTTTCATATTTTAGATGTTCTGAACCTCTGATAATACTTGTGTTCAGCTGTGGATCATCTGAGATGGTGGCGACTTCTACAAAAATGCTTTCGGAGTAGTCAGCTAATACTTTAGATTTATCGAGGTTCTTCTGTTTTCCATTTTTAGAGGAGCCTGATGATTACTTTTATTTGTCCATCCTTTAGTAGCTTTCCATTAAGATCCGTTATACTCGTGGGTGTTAAGCACTTGAGATATGATGTTAATTGTTTTTTTTTTAATAACTGAATTATTTTTTTAACCTCCTTTGTTGACTTATTGTACTGTCTTTTTGTGTCAGGAGACCTTGTGGTTGACTAGGTTTTCCGTAGTTTACATTTTTTATTTAATAGTCGTCGTAATTGAGGTTGTGTGTAGAATGTCCCATTTTGCTGCTTCTTTTTTGGTGTCGATTGTATGACTGCTTTCATAATGGTTTCATTCAGGAATACTATCGCTGACTCGATGTCCTCATATGATTTAAGAGGGATGTCGGTCATTAAATTAATGTCAATGTATTCCTTATAAGTATGCCAGTCAGTTCTGTTGTTGTACAAAAATTCTATCAGGTTATGGTCTGACGAGAGTTCGAATCATGATAAGATTTTACATTTCCGAATGTTCAAGTTCTTTGTGATGAAAAAATATCTCAAGTCAGGTGTTTTATTAATGTCTGTTGGCCAATAAGTTGGTTCGCCGGTACTCAAGTGTTTAGAGTGTGTAAACTGCATAGCGTTCAGGAGATTTTTGCCTTTTTTGTTCTTTAGCCTCGATCCCCACATAGTGAGTTTCGCATTGTAATCACCGGCTGCAATGAAGCGTTGTCCAAGAGAGTTGAGGAAATTCTTATATTCTGTGTCTGTAATATTATGCTTTGGTGGGCTATATTCAGCAGATATTGTGAGCGGTCTTACGACATCATTAATTTGAATGTTCGTCCCTTGTATGTAGTTATGCTGATAAGACTCAAGCTCGTCGTGCTTTATGCAATGCTTAATGATTATGGCTGTTCCACTGTGCGCTGTGCCATCGGGGTTGTTTGTGGTATATATTTTGTACCTTCTAACTTGTAAAAAGTGTTTGTTTGTGCAATGTGTCTACGAGATTACGGCTATGTCAACGCCGTTGTCGTGATGAAGTATTTGTAGTTTGTCAATATGGTTTTTCAGTCCGTTTGCATTCCAAGTTATAATCCTTAATTTAGTTTCCATTTTATTTGTCCATCTTCGATATGAGGATTGTTATGACGTTTATCATATTTGTGACTTGTTGAAACAGTTGTTTCATCAGGTCTTTCATCTCAGTAATGTCAGTATTTATGTAAATGCGTCTACTTGCGTATTCATTGGTTGGATTCGTGAGTATTTCCTTCTTATTATTTTCGCCATTTTTGTTGTTATTCTTATCATTAGCTACTTGAGCGTACGATAAACCGGTTTTAATTTTGTTTAAGTTTTGAGTCTCGATTGGAGCTACTGCTACTGTTTTAGTCGGAACTTGGTGGCTATTTTCTCTAAGGGATGGAAATCTTTTTATTTTCAATGCCTTGTATATCTCACAACTTTTGTAGTTTGCAGTGTGTGCAGCACCGCACAATGCACCGTTAACTTTAATTTTGCAGTCGATTGTTTTGTGTTTACCGGCACATTTGACGCAGATCCTATCTCTGGTGCAAAAATTTCTCATGTTGCCGTATTTTTGACAAGTTGAGCATTGCGATATTATGCGTTTATGGTGTGGGGGCTCAAAAATGATTTTCGTGCAGAACAGAAGTGTGGTTATGTTATAAATATCTTTGTTGTTTTTTTTTGTTTTTCAGTTTAATTTTTCTTTTCATTAATATCAGTGGCGTGGTGCATATTCCTGAGCACTATAAATCCACGTCCTTGCTTCGTTTTTAAAATTTTTTTTATTCTTTTCATTACTTCACCAGGGAGCATAGGGCATCCCACAAGTCTCTTCAATCGATATTGTGGTGGTTTCACTAATCGTCACTGCCAAGTCTATTTACTATGATGGATGGTTTTTGGGGCAGAGCAGGTGATTGGCCTGTTGCTGCCGTGTACAGTCAATGTGGCGCCATCTGTCAGTTGGTAGACAAGGCCTCTCCTATCTATTATTTTTTAATGGTCACCTTGACTCTACAACATGTGCAAATGTTTTTCGTTGGGCCATATGTCGAGTTGTGGTGCCATTGTCATTAGGGGGCGTCCGCCAATATGTGTACAGAGAACCTGTAGTCATCGGAAGCCGACCGATAACCAGCTATCGGGCGGTGGTCGATCTTCAGCGACTGGCATTAGCAAGAAGAAGATTAACGCGAACTTGTTGACAACGGCGCACATTCGATTACAATCAAATTACTGTTTCTTACCTTATTAAAATCCAATTAAAGTGCATACTGAAGGCTTTGTTTAATATTGCAGTGGTCGTTTAACACTCTCCCACAACTGGTGACAACGAAAAACAAAACGAAAATTGTAAGTCGACACCGCCCAAAAGTCGCTATAATTCGCGCTCGTTAAAGCCAAGAAAACTTGTCTGGGCGGACGACGAGCTTAGCAATGCCAACATGATGTCTGACAACGATTTATCGGACCAAATTAGAGAGCTCCAAGCTCCAACATCGTATGAAATCTCTGCAATCTGTGGCTCAAGCTGCCGCGGCTACTGCTGCACCAGTTCTCACAAACCGGACGGCAATTCATTTGCCAAAAATTCACATGCGACAACCCCAGTTTATGGTTTGCTCAGATTGAACTATCGTTTCGTTTATATGGCATTTCCAGTGATGATGACAAGTTTGATTGATTAATTAATTATTAATTTGATTAATTATTATTGATTAATTAATTAAATTGTTAATTAATTAAATTAATTAATTAAATTGTTAATTAATCAATTAGAAGCGCGAGGAGTTAAGGAAAAATGGGAAAGAAAAGGTTGGAAATAGTGCAAGGACCATGCCCAAAGTGGGTGTCGAACCCACGTCCTGAGGCGTGAGGCGAACCCACGCCTGAGGCACTAACCTCTAGGCTACCGAGGTCGGCTGCTTTGGTTTGAACGTGTAGTATTTCATTCTGTGCTCTTGCAGCATCTAATCGCACCTCGTTATTCTGCAGGGTTTTTAAAATGTAATTATGTTTAATTAGATTTCATAGAGCATTGCTAAGAACGCTAATTTCTTCGACGTCTTGAACATAAATTGGCGGTGGCTTAACTGATTTCATATTTTTTCTGCTGGAGAATTTGTTGCATCGGGAACACTTTCCGCACCACTGTTTGCTTGACTGTCATAGTCTTGAGAGAGAAGAGCGAACCTGTTGGTTGTGATGGGTGCACTTAGCCAGTATTGTTGCAGTATTGTTTGCGTTCCGCTACATTGTTTATTTCTCTTGGTTTTGCTTGTGTTATTTTGTTCAGCAGTGTTATTGGGAGATTCTTTGCTCCTATTTCCATTTAGGCATGTTATGTTTTGTGTATCTTATTGCTTACTTGATGTTGTTGTTGTTGTACTCACTGTGGATATATAGGAGACAGATGATACAGCTGATGGCATTGCCATGGTGGTCGTTATAGTTGTTGTTACTGTTGTTGTGAATAATCCAATAGAAGCCAGAGCGAGCGTTGTTGTAGTAGTTGATGTTGTTGTTGTTATTGGAAAAGAGGAGAGCGGCCTCATTGGTGAAGCGCATTATGCACTCCACGGCAGAGGCTTCATTTTACATGTGGCCATAGACCTGTTGACACTTAGTTGTAGTAGGTAAAGCGAGAGGTTGCGTTTGTTTATATTAATGATGCGTTTTCACTTTGTGGGTGTGAAATTGTTTGCTGTATTGCTGGAGAGAATGAACGCTCTCTCTCGAAATTAGCGGGAAGTGAAGCTTGGTTAGATTCTCTGTTGTTGTTGTTGTAGATGCTGTATTTTAAACTGTTGGATGATGTGATAAGGTATGCCTTGTTGTTTTTTTTGCGGACAGCTGTTTGAACGTGGGGTACGCTCATGCTGTTGTTTGTTGGCTGATGGTGATTTTGCATGCTGCGCGCAGTCGGGGGCTGCGTTCAACAGGCATTCCTGAGTCCAGAACAGCCTTGAGTCTTTTGTTGTCCTAGTTGTTGTTTTACTTTTTGTTTAGTTAAATTTGGAGTTGAGCTTTATGTAACTTCATGTATACGTGACAGTAAGCTAAGGACTACAAAATAACTCATTCCGTGTTGTTCTAAAAATATCAACTTTTTTTACTTCCTTCTTCTAAAATACAATCATTCATTCGCAAATTGTCAAGCCATACTTACACACGCATGTCGGGGCCTTTTGTTTTCTTCGTAATTTTATCGTTCTGGGGCTTGTCAATCGGCGGTCAGCAACAAGGCTTGCTGTCACTTGAACAACTACCATAAATAAGGTTATACATTAAAGTTACACCCATGACAGTTCTACGACTAGACAAGGTAGGGAGGTTGGTCAATTTTAGACGACACCGATAAGATGGTAGGCAAGCATTAGGATCCCAGTGCAAATTTTAGAGAGCAAAAGTAAAAGTTGCTTTGCACCAACCCAATGCCATCGACATACATCTGATATTGAGGATCCCGGACACAAGAAGCATACTCAAGAATAGGTCTTACCAATGAAGTGTATAGAACTGTGGTAGTTTACAGATCATCAACTTTCTTAGACCAGCGTTTAATACAGCCAACGACATATCTAGCTCTAGAGAGCAAAGCGGAAATATGGGTGCCGAAATGCAAATTCGAGTCCTTCAAATTACCAAGGTCGTTACACTGAGAAGCACGTTCTACACTATTTGAGTTAATGTCATTAGAAATTGAAATAAGAGCTCCGCGAAAAAAGGACATAACTTTGCATTTATTGGTATTGAGGATTAAATAGTTATTGGAACACCAACGAGATAAAGAGTCTATGTCACTCTGAAGGAAAATCCCGTGAGAGGGGCTATTAAGACTGAAACATAGTCTGCATATTTTAAAATCTAAGAGTGTTTGATGACGGTAGGTAGATCAGTAATAAAGATGTTGAAAAGCAAAGGCCTCAAATGACTTACTTGAGGAACATCTGAATACCTTTCAACGAAGATGAAAGTACATCAAGCAAACTTACATAGAAGTAGGATAGCGGGTGATCTGTTGTCCCAAATAGTCATTGAGGAACAAGTTGATTGGGTTATAATCAGAACACTATACAAGTGAAAACAGACTGGGTTCTGCTAGGAAAACTGCTGCATTATGGTTTCCAGATTCAAGTAAAGTGCAGCATCTAAGCAGTGGTAAAGGAAGCTGTAGGTATATGTGTGTATCTAAAACCTAATCATGGTATAGAAGCATATCAGACCAAACTCGACAATATTGTCGAGTGGGTTCGCGGAGTTCTTGGTACGGCTGCAAGAGCGGATCTCATAGTAGAAAACGTCAGTACAACTGGAATTTTTGGGCCTATGGGAAACGCAGGAACAATCCCCGATATTACTCTGATCTCAGAGAACATGACACATAAGATAACGCATTGGAATATCTTAGATATCTACAATGGCAGTGACCATGAATAGATCTCTTTCGTCATTGCAAAGAATAGCACATTCAACGCAGAACACAATATCGCACGAAGTAACAGCAGATGGAACGTAAACCGCTTGAACAAGGCCCTGTTGATCAACGAAATCGACTGGTGTCTAGTGAATTCCTCTCACAACGGAAGCACCCAGAATATAGTAAATAATACCACGGAAGCTATAAAAAATACCTGTAATTCTCGCAGACAAGGACAAGAGGTATATTGGTGGACAGAGGAGATAAAAGCTCTGAGAGAAGAGTGTATAAGACGCAGCCTTCTCCTTACAACACCATGACGCAGGGGAGACTCCACCACACAGAGGGTGATATACAAGGCAACCAAAAAGAGCTTATATATCGATATCCATACCAGCAAGCGGGACAAATGGAAAGCTCTCTGTAATGACGTCAATTACGACCTGTGGGGTCTGGGTTATAAAATCCTTATAGAAAAGCTTATGTCTAGCAGTGCACTTCCTGATACAGGGGAAGAACAAATTCACAATACAGTCAAAATTTTCCTACACACCCAACCAAACGCAATGCTGCACACTACTGAGGAACATGTAGGGCTCTTCGAAGATGAACTAGTCGAAGCAGCTAAGAGCCTTAAGAACAAGAGGGAAACGGGCACTGATAACATCCCATCGGAAGTCTTAAAAGAAATTACATTAAGCCGATCGTACATATTGATTAATATATGTATACGAAGTGGAATATTCCCCTATCCCTGAAAGACACAGCGGCTGGCTTTGACAAGCAACGGCAAAGGCAACGCCATTACCCTACCGATCACTCTGTATGCTAAATACATCATTCAGCTGAGGTTGATGGTGAAATCATGGTGGACACAGTTGTCGGCGCGATTGTTGTTTTCTTGGTGGTGGTGGAGGGTTCTAAACCCACCTCTTTCGGCCCAGTCGCCGCTTCGTTGGTCTCAGCGTGGATTTCAGCAGCAGGGGGCACCCGCTCCACAGCAGCTGCAGCACTTCCAGTGGCCTTCATCGTTCGATGTCCATAGAACACTTCTCTTTGATTCGACCCGGGATATTTCTTAACCATGTTACTGTGGGTATCGTGAGACAGGTTACCTGTAACCAAACGGTTCGGGGGACAAACCCCTCGAATTCTGGGTTGAGGTTGTCATCCGGTTTTTCGATAACAACCTCCAAAATAGCCTCTTGTCGCAGTGCCTTATGCTCAGAATTAAGGGTTTTTTTATGGGTCATTTGGAATAAACCCAAGTTTAATGCTGCTTTCTACGAGGCTGTAGGAATCTTTATCTGACTCCATATGAGTTTGCTTGGGTTTCTTGGTATTGTCAATACAAATCGATTACTCCTCGGAGCGTGTTCTCTTCAACTCGCCGCTTATGGAAAGCTGTAGGGCCTCTGCCCTATAGTACACATTGTTTAACGTGCGCTTGAAGAGCCTACGCTCTTTGGTGGTTAGGCGGACAAAGGCTGGTTCTTTGTCCAAATGAAGTTAGTGCAGTTGGGCACCTGCCTCCGCCGGATTATTGCGATGGTAGGCTGGAGGCAGTCACCATTGTACGGTTTGACTCCGAATCCGAGGACATAGATTCCTCCGATATCGTCGTCAACCCGCACTTTGGTGCCTCCACCTAAAAACCAGCTGACTTACCCTTTTCTAATAAATTTTGGATAGTTGGTCGATTCACGACCTCTTGCACGTGATCAATGGCTTTGAGTTGAGGAGTGTTTACCGGCAGCCCTATGGCTGCAGAGCTGGTGTTGGCCAAGTCCGTAAAGGTATGGCCGGCGGATGATGAATTTAGAGATGCATCGAACTCATTTAAGATTTGGTATGTATCATTTTTGGTTACGAGTAATCGGGAAGAGAGGTCACCCACGGCAGAGCCCATTACCGCGGTAGGTCTAATTAAAAAGCTGTGCTGACAACTTATATATTCCCCTTTATACCTTATTTAATTTATCTCTTATTACTTCGACTATGCCAAGTGGTTGGAAAGAATCCTATATATTTCCCTTATTCAAAAAGGGTAGTAAGTCAGATATATCGAACTACAGAGGTATTGCCAAGCTGGGTTCAATTCCTAAGTTTTTGAGCAGATTATAACTGTTTATCTACAGTTTTATATTCGTCCATTGTTGAGTATGTCTCAGCATGGTTTTGTAAAGAACCGTTCAACGGTAACCAATCTGTTGGAATTTACCTCTATTGTCAATCACAACTTTTCGGTAGGTAGCCAAACTGATGTTATCTACACCGACTTCAGTAAAGCTTTCGATACTGTATCGCATGAGTTGCTCATAACCAAACTCAAAGCTTTTGGTTTCCCTTCTCCATTATCCGATGGCTGGCATCTTACCTTGATCATCGCTCTCAAAGGGTACTTCTTAAGTCTTCAATATCTAAGTCTATATAGGTAACATCAGGTGTTCCCCAAGGCAGTCATTTGGGGCCTTTGCTTTTCAACATATTTATTAATGATCTACCTACCGTCATCAAACACTCTCAGATAATGTACGCAGATGATGTAAAACTATGTTGCCGCCTTAATAACCCTTCTCACGGGATTTTCCTTCAGAGTGACATATACTCTTTATCTCGTTGGTGTTCCAAAAACTATTTAATCCTCAATACCAATAAATGCAAAGTTATGTCCTTTCCTCGCGGAGCCCTTATTTCAAATTCTTATTACATTGACTCAAAGAGTTTAGATCGTATTTCCCAGTTTAACGACCTTGGCATTTTGATGCACTCGAAGTTGCATTTCGTTACCCACGTCGGTCTCTAAAGCTAGAGGTATCCTTGCCTCTATTAAACGCTGGTCTAAGGAATTTGATGATCCGTATACTACCAAAGTACTATACACTTCACTAGTAAGACCTATTCTGGAGTATGCGTCTTGTGTCTGGGATCCTCAATATCAGATGAATATCGATCGTATTGAGTCGGTACAAAATCAATTTCTACTTTTTGCTCTCAAAAACTTGCATTGGGATCCTAATGCTTGCCTACCATCTTATAGGTGTCGTCTCAAATTGATCAACCGCCCTACCTTGCCTAGTCGTAGAGCGTTTATTGATGTAACTTTTATGTATAATCTCATTTATGGTAGTATTAACTCACCTTTCTTACTTAGAATGATTAACTTTAGTGTACCAGCACGTCCAACTAGAAACTATTCTCCTACTATTCTTCCCTTTTGTAGAGCTTCTTATTTGCAACATGATCCATTCTATGTCTTATGCAAATTTTTAATACCCACTTTCCGTGTGCTGCTCCTCCCACCTCTTCTTATGTTATAAAAACTAAATTGTTGGCATCATTGAATTAATGCGTAACTTATTTCTATACTTCTAACCTAAATTTCGTCCTTGATTAAATAGATATGTTATTGTAGGTATTGAATTCTTAATTTAATATTAGCTTTAGTTTAATCTTGCATGCTGATTATGTTAATGGCTGATGATGTTTTTGTCTGTAGCCAAATATTTAGTACGTAGACATTAGCTTTGGTATCGCATGATCACCAAAGATATTAGCAATTAAGAGCAGCTGAGCCCAGTCTATGTGACTGGGTGAATTTTGATGCCACCTGGGCCTGCCCCATGTGAGATCAGTGTGTGGTCATTGCGTACATACTAAGTCGATGTAAAAAAAAAAAAAAAAAACGAAACTGGAGGGCGACAGGTATCCAGAGTCCGCATACTAAAGATCAGGCACCCTCCTAACCATGCATCCCTTGGTGTAGGCTAAACCACCGTGGATTAGGGTGTTTGAGTTATGAAGAATTTTAAGCTGGATATCGTTTAAAGACAGATGGAGATTCATGCTGTAAAATTGACTATCATTGCAAAGCTTATATGCCTTTTCTTCCTTAGTTTCTTTTCTTTTACTTCTTTTGACTACTTCAGTAATATCATAGATTTCAAATTTGTTGAACTATAAATAGTAACTGGTTTTATCGTCAAGGAACCATCTACATTCTCTCCTGTTTGAAATTTAGGAACCATCTAAGTAGAAAATATGAGACTGACAGAGAGTATCCTCTACACTTTTTCATGTTCTTCTCTCCATGGAAATTAAACTTCATACTTTCTTGCTTGTGTAACAAAATTGTCCTCTGGCTTGCTTGGCTTCATTCATTATGCACCATTTGCCGTATTCTTTTAGACAGAATATCGATGCCTCATTGCTTATCTCTGGGCATAAGGCAATATAGGCTATAAGTTGAATAAGGTGTTTAGAGTTTCGTAATATCACATGATACCCAAAGTTCTTATATCTAGTCTAACACAATAGCAGAAGTGAGACGTCACTCCCTTCAAGGTACTATTTCTCTACCACCACCATGAAAGTAGCATCGTTTTTTCAAGCCGCGATTACCTTCTCTATAGTAAAACAAAAATTTTGTTTACAATAACAACTCGTCTCGAAGAGTTCAACAAGAACAGTGTTACAGGCGTCATGACCACATTATAATGGGATTATATCGTAATAAATGATGAGAGGTAGTTGCTCATTTAAGTTTGCTGGTGTTTAAGAGGAAACCAAAATCACAGTATTGTGGATTCATATCAGTGTTACTAAATGTTGTGCATATTCTTCGCAAGTTCGTCCAGTTCACAATGTCCACTTATTCTAAATATTCGATAGAATTGACTAAACTATAGACAATAACCTTTATTTTCTATAGGTATATAGCAAATAAAGTACTGGACGTGAGGAAAATACTCCGGTATCCTGATTAAAATTTAGGTTCTCAGCTTCAAAGTTTTAATTTTTGGGTTATTTCTTTATTCATCTACAGAACTATTTGTAGTCTCCAAGCCACTGTACAACTTCATATTATATATACTTGCAATTGAAATTCAAATTATTTAAAGTAAAAAACATAAAACTGCAAAACTAAGTAAAATGACAACACGAACGAGTCAATTTGATGTTCTTGCCATGAGTGCAATGAAAAAAGTCTATAAGTTGTATTCTATAGCACTATGCAAAATTATTCTAATAAATTTCCTGGAAACGGAAAAAAAGTTAATTATAAATAAATAAGTTGCACACACTGAGTTATCGACACTAGATCGTTTGCGTGGTTTATGATGCTTTGGATGGACGCCTTGAGTGGTTCCAAATGCATATATTAGCGAACGGTGTATGATAATAAAATAATTACACACGTTGAAGCGTGCTTAAATATTAGCGTCGCCATCGCACAGTGGGAGAAATTTCGATCTGGCGGCGCTTTATCAATAACTTAGAAAAAAAAGAACTAATCCCTAATTTGAATCTATTTTAGTTGTTTTTTTTTAATTTTTAAATAACAATTTTTTTTATAATAATTTTTATTTTTTCCCTAAATAAAAAAAAAAATCAAATTAATAAATTTTTTAAAACTTTTTTTGGGAAAAATATAATCATTGTATTAAAAGAAAACATAGAAACACTATTCCGAGTCAGAACTATCGGATATTGGGCTTCAAGAGCTTCTTCCGACATCATTCCGATTGGTAGCGAAACATTTTCAATAATACCTGCACCATGTATTAAAACTTTGTGAATGGTTGGGGGCATATAAAACGAAGGATATTCAGCTACAATATACATACAGCACTATACATACCGCAAATATATGTTCATCAATTGTTTCAGTTTTGGGAACACTAAAACATTGCCGGTATGTATAGTTGCCGCTACTACCATAACAACCCCATTTATATATTGCTTTTATACAATCATTGTTATTAGAGTCGCTCTCAAAAGCTCTTGGAGAACTCTCTATTATACGTTTAACAGTATGGTCAATAAGACATTGTAAATTAACTTCAGCTGAACATTCAGTTACGCTAATGCCTCTGGGATAATATGCCTTTTTGGTTGTGACTAAAACATCGTAGTTCGGGTAAATGTTTGAATTTCGTTCTTTGGCACTATATTGCATCATTTTATAAGAATGCTTTGTGTAGCCTCCATTTAAAGTGCTGAAACTTCCTGAGGTGTATAGGGAATAGGAGCTTCCGCACCTAAGTCACTCATTTTTCTTGAAGTTTCGCCTGAATTGGAGTCAAACTTTGAAAAAGCCAGTGAAACGGTTCTTTTCCCAGCGTTATAAAGATTAACGCGCGTTGCCACCATTAGCTCTTCCTGCGACGCCTTACCGTTGATAGATGAAACTTTTTTACTTGAGTCTTAGTTGTGCACTCAGAAAAAGGCTTAACTGGACGTCGATTAAATGTTGGTTCAGGGAAAATCAGATTTACCAACCACTCATTGTTTCGCTCTTCAATTTACTTGTCATAGCTTCTTAGTTGTTTTTTGAATTTGTTACTTATATTGAATATTGATAATATTCGAAAACACAGTCGAACGAACCTAATTTTATTTCCACGGAAAATTGGGTTACATATGCTAAAACACTCTACATCGAACAACATTTTGCACTACGATTTACCACTAAAATGTATAAACATAGGTCACAAACGTTTTTTTTTTATTATTTTGTACATAATAAAATAATAAAAATTATACTTTCGAAAAAATATAATAATTCAATTCAAAAATGAAATGCTTGTCTAAAATCACTTTTCACTCGGCAAATATTGACAGTAAAAGAAAATAAAAATATGCAAAAGATCAGTACATTTATTGACTATCGAAAAAAATATTGACGGGATTCGAAAAATTAAAATTTGACCAAAGCGCCGCTAGATCGACATTTATCCCACTGTGCATCGGCTTCGTCATTAAAACTTAGTTGTAGCTTCCTCATTGCAGTCAGCTACATTTGCCGTCAGCACCACAATTGTAGCGAATAATATACGCGTTCATCTTGACTCACGACCATTGAGCAAATGAGGCTTTGAAACGTTTTGTTTAAAGTGATTTTTTCGATGCTACAACAATCGTGAGCGATTGAGGCTGTACGTACATACATATATGTCAACTTGTACATTCATAGCGTAAGTCAGCAAACGGCAAAATATTTTTTTGATAAACGAAGATTGAAATTTGAAGAATTTTCCTAAATTTGTTTATGTTAATACGAGTTGTTATTTTAAATTGGTGAAGTTTATACTGTATAGAAAAAATATAATCTCGTTTCAAAACTTTTCTATTAATTAAAAAAAAATTAAAAAAATTAATGGTAAATAAATATTTATATGCTTTCCATTGTAAATTAAAAAAATAAAATAAATAAATAAATAATAAACCTCTCACTTTTCCCAACAAGCAAACAAACGAATTTTCACTAACGATTTTAACTAACGCTGGAAGTATCATCCATGTTGACTTCATAATAATCAATAGAATGCGTCGTATCAAACATGCTTAGGCAGTGTTACAGCACAGAGACACACATCACATCGAGCACTTGACGGTTTGGTAACTATAATATTCAGCGATTCTAAAGTTTTATAATGTTTACATGAACTTATAAACTTTGTTAATTCGTCACAGAGCATCGTGTGGTGTGTTTCGCCATCAGCGGTGATTACTTCGCAAATATTAAAAAATAAATATAATAATATCAAAATACAAAAAGTGCAAACCTTGACGGAATTTGCCAAAAAATAAAAATAAAATTCCTGACAAGAAATTTCTTTTCCAACGAGTCTGGAAAGTTTTATTGTGGGAAGATTTACAAGTAAATTGGTCAAAATAATTTATAAACAATTTGGCAACTTTGCTTCCAAAAAGCACTGTCATTTATTGTGTTGTAAGTGTTGCTTATTGATTTATTTCTGGGCAAATGGGAAAAACTTTAAAAATTATTTTCTACCTTAAAATTTTATGCGTCAGTCATGCTACGGTAGCTCCTTATAAATTTGGATTCACTATCGATGAGCAACCGCGTCGCTCTGAACAACGGGATTGTTAAAAAAAATTTTTTTTTAATATTTCAAATATTTTTATTTTTACTGTGTAAGCACACACAATCAGGCAGCACGACCAAGTGGTGACTTTCTTCATCTTGCGTGGTGAGATGGAACGATTATTCTGCTCGAGTGGTGAAGTACAGTCGGAAACGGAGCTTGGCGAAAACAAAACGTTCGAGGCCGCAAGCGGCGATTACGTTTAAATGTTTACTTTAAAAATTAATATATACATCGGTCTTAAACCCATAATAAACAACGCCTAAATTAAGACGGTTTAATCCTGAAATATTGTTGTCTTTCAGTTCAGAAGTGGTATAGGCACACGACGGGGGAAAAAAAACATATGCATGGGACAAAGTGATGCCGGCGAATTTCGCTAGAAGTGGGTGTTTAAAAATGCAACGATCAACGAGTCATGTATGTGCAAACATTCACCGCACATACAGTTTGTCAAGAAATTGTTTGCAGAAGGAAAAATAACTCTAAAAGTATAATTTTAACGCTTATTAATGATGTTAGGAATTACTTAGAAGAAAATGTAAAAATGCAGTTTTATTCTCCAATTTATTTACAACAAAACTACATTTAAAAAAAATATTTATTCTTAAAAATTAACTTTAAAAAGTACAAATGAAAAAATATAACGTTTTTCAGCTGTCAAATAATTCTTTGCAAAATAAAAAAGAAGCGATGAAAATAAGCAGAAAAAAAGTCATTTTAAGTGAAAGGCCCCGTTCCAGGAAAAACGGCTCGGTTTGACGTCGTGTACAAAACATTGTTTATAATAGAGGTAAAATTAAGTTTGCGAACAATGAAAGGAAAAACAATTGATGAAAATGTTATATAGTTGGTGCATTTTCACTACTATAAGGGTAAATTTCCTAAAGAGTTGTCAGAAATGTTTCCGTCTGCAATTTGATAAACAAAACTTCTAAGTTCTTCAAAAGGTCTGAGGTCTCGCTAACTTTATTGAAGCCTCCCAGAGGCCACCGAAGTGTAACGATCTAGGAGGAATGAAACGGCAATTTATCCCCTCATTGAGGCAATGTTTATCCACCTCATTTTGATGCTCCTCATTCAATATCACATCGCGTGACCTTCAGGTCATTCACGGCGCCACCGAAATTTTTGCCGTTGTCCGACCAAATTCTCCGAGGCCGTCCACGCAAGCTTATGAAGCGTCTCAACGCCGCCAAGAACGAAGAAGTTGCCAAATCCTTTACCAGCTCCAAATGCATAGCTTTCGTAGCGAAACATACGAATACACATATGTAACACTTTACCAGCTGCCTATTCCGCACTTCCGAATTGTAAAGGTATTGCTTACAAAAATCCACGCATCTGCAGGAAAACTGCCCATTATATGCTGCATCAACGCCGGTTTTGCACGAAAAAATCTTAATACACTTCTTTACAAACTTAGACACAGCCTTCAGTCCGCCAATGGGCCAAAACTTCATATGCAATAGCCTCTGATGATAATCAACTCTTTGTCACTACGACTTTGCTAGAGCGACCGATTTTTCCTTTAGCCTCCAACTCGATGTAGTCAGGCTACATAGCTGCCCTTTGTACCATTCGAATCAATACATTGGTCCCAGCTTCTATCTCTTCCACTGTGAGCCTAGACGATGACCATTGGTGCGTCTTCGAATTTATGAAACGATACACGTAAACGTAAACCCTTTGCGTCGATCGAAATGAATTGACGAATTTGCAGCGAATAGAGTAGTCTGCGATTCTTGATGTTACACTCAAAACATTACGCATTCTCTCAAGAGCACTTGCAAATTTGCAAGATTTCTGCCATCCATACTCGTTTTTTTGCAAGAATGTCGGTCCATGCTTTCATAATACAGACTCTTCAAGCTCTCTGGTAAGTGCGCCATTCGATAATATATCCGCAAGATTGTGCTCCGTTGGCACATGCCCCCAAGCAACGCCATGCAACATCTCCTGGATACTGCTAATACGATTTGCTAAAAAAATTTTATAATTCACGGAGACATCATTCAACCAGGAAAACAATATTTTTAAATCCGACCAACAGAAGAAATCTCCACTAAAAGCTTGCACCACAAAAATAGACTTCAATAATTCAATAACTCAACATTGCAGCGCACAATTCCAACTTAGCCACGGTAAGCTTCTTTGACGGAGCTACTCGGGACTTTGAGCAAAATAGGTTGACCTGCACCCAGTCGCCCTTTCTTCTACGCACATAAACGGACGCTCCATAACCCTTTGTGCTAGCATCACAAAGTCCATGTATTTGTAAATCTGACCAATCCAGTCCAACGAACCAAGGAAAACGAATGCTGCTGACTGTATTCAATTCTGAACATAATTTATTACAAACAGAGTGCAACGCCATTAAACATTCTCACGTATTGATGTGCGCTGATTATGTGAAACTATGCATGTCTATTTTATCTCCCGTCCATTTAAAGTTTCTTCAAGATAACCTAGACTCTTTACACTGTTGGTGCTCCATAAACTCTCTTTCACTTAATTGTGAAAAATGTAAGCTTATGTCGTTCTACCGTAAAAATGTGATTGTAAATAATTATCGTATCAACGATCACATACTAGAACGGGTTTCACAATTTAATGATCTAGGGGTAGTGGTGGACCGAAAGTTTCATTTCGGATGCCACATTTACTCATCCGTAAATAAGGCTAAGGGTGTGTTAGGGTACATTAAACGTTGGTCTAAGGAATTTAATGATCCTTATAACACTCAATTGATGTACATATCCTTAGTTAGACATATTTTGGAATATGCATCTTGTGTATGGGACCCACAGTTTAGAATTTTTAGCGATCGCATTGAATCAGTACAAAAACAATTCTTACTGTTTGAACTGCGTAACATCCACTGGGATCCAAATGTCCACCTTCCATCCTATCGATGCCGCCTAAAGCTTATTCAACTACCTTCGTTGGCCAGTCGTAGAACTACTCTCGATGTGATGTTTCTACATAATTTAATTGTTGGTAGTGTCTATTCTTTTTTTTTGTTTTTAGCATAAGCTTTAACATTCTTTCTCGGGTTACTAGAGGTTATATTCCAATTTCTATTGGTTTCTGTAGAACTACTTATCTGCTGCATGATATATTTCGCGTATTATGTCAATCATACAATTTGCAATATAACCTAATATCCATCTCTAAATGTTCTGATATCTGTAGCCAAATACGTAGTTTGTAGACATTAGCCGTGGTATCGCATGTTCACCAAAGAAATTAGTAATTAAGACGAGCTAATCCCTCTACTATATAACCTGGTGAATTTTGATTCCACTTGGGCTTGCGTACCTACTAAGTCAATTAAAAAAAAAAACGACTGTGGCACACTTTCATCCCACGCCAACTTTTGCTTCCAAAGCGACTGAAGAAACACCTTAACTTCCAAAACGACTGGGTCTATTAGTCTAAGTCGGTCGTAAATCCTTGCCACGGCAGCCAACACTTGGCGTCTGGTGACACGATGGGCAGCAGCAATTGAAGACAACGGAAACATAAAATTATACCCCTTTGTTCTTTGTCGAAGAGTTTCTGATCAGCATAGGTGACACAGAGTCTTGTTCCAGGAAGTCTAGACCAAGTTTGGCCAACGCCGGACACTCACAAAGGAGGTGAAGACTAGTTTCTGCGTCTTCTAAACAGAGACTACACTCTGGGTAGGATGACAAACCTAGTTTATGCAGATGACAATTTAGGCGGTGTTGACCGGTTAAGTAGCCCACAAGCAGCCGATCTACCAAGGACTAAGTTTGGAGGGTAACTCCGGGGGAGATGAGCAGTTTTGCTTAACGAAGGCTCTCTCTGCGTGTCCAAAGATCTAGGGTGAAACCTCTGAACCATTCCTCTATAAATGACTTGGCCGTTGGCCAGCTAATACCGCTATAAGGTTAAGGGCCAATAAGTCTGCAGGAGGACCCAGCCCTCACCAATTCATCAGCAGCTTCATTACCCTCAAGGCCTTGGTGACCAGGTACCCAGCAGAACGTGACCCTATTGCGTCGCGACAATAGCTGGAGAAGACCAAAGCAGTCCCTTACACTCCTTGATGAAAATTTCCAGGACGTAAAAATATAGATATATTTTGTCCTCTTGGTCCCTTTGCCAGGAGGTTGCGCGCACATATGTCTATGGCGTGGATCTCCCTTTGGAATACAGTGGGCCATTTGCCCGTGGCAATGGTGATCCTTGTATTTGGACCTAAATTCCCTGCTCCGGTACCCGTTTCCATTCTAGAACCATCAGTAGGCCATGTGTTGACACTGGGCCTAGGGCCCGGGTTACCGACTTCCTAGTCAGCTCTGTTTGTGAGGAGAGTCGTGAAGCGCCGGCCGAAGCGCAATTCCATGGTGATATGATCTGTTCCTAGTGAACAGTGGCTTTGAAAGGCAAGCCAGATTTTTTTTGAATGTTCAGAGGATTAGTTACGGCTGACCTTCTAACAAAAATATGTAAGGGAGTGAGTCCAATGACGTATCCATGGCAGCCGGCGGGCAGGTTCGTCTGGCCCCGGCCATAGCGAGGCACGCCAGCCACTGGAGCTTGTCGCATTGCCGCATGGCTGTTGCCTGTAGCGTCTTAGGCCACCACACGAGAGCTGCATTGATGGCGACGGGTCTAACTACCATGGTGTATAACCAGTAAAGCAATTTTGGAGATAGACCCCATGTTCTACCATATAACCGTCTACAAGCCCACATGGCTCTGATGACTTTGTTGAGTACTGTTTAAATATGAGCATTCCAATTCAGTCTTTTATTCTGAATTACCCCCAGATATTTGTCCTCATTGGATAATTCAATTGCAGTACCGTTCAACCGAACTGGACCCATGTCCAGCTTATACCTTTTTGAAAAGGGTACCAATACAACCTTCTGGGGGTTATTGGTAAGACCCAGTCTGTTGTACCAGTTGTTGACGATTTCGAGAACGGTGCACAATACGACCGAGATAGTTCCTTCGAATCTCCCCAACACAATAATGGCTAGGTCATTTGCGTATTCAACGATCTCATAGCCAAGAGATCGTCAATGACGAGAGACCAGAGTGGCGTGGCGAGAAATCCGCCTTGAGGCAATTTTTTTTTAAATTATTTATTTATTTTTTTATTGTAGCTTAGAATTAATCCTAAATTACAATACTTTTATAGCCAGAGCAACAAAGGCCTTCAGGCTGGTTTTTTTTTTTTTTAATTGCTCTTATGCAAACGATGGTATTGCCCAACGAGGTGGTAGAGAACCAGAAAAGTGAACCTGGAGGAGATACTCTAAGATCTCTTGCCGACTGTTTTTAAAAAGACCATCTTGTCTTTTTACTAGAGAGCAAAAAGTATAAATTGCTTTTGTACCGACTCAATACGATTGATATATATCTGATATTGAGGATCCCAGACACAAGACGCATACTCAAGAATAGGTCTTACCACTGAAGTGTATAGTACTTTGGTAGTATACGGATCATCAAATTCCTTAGACCAGCGTTTAATATAGCCAAGGACACCTCTAGCTCTAGAGACCGAAGTGGAAATATGGGTGCCGAAATGCAAATTCGAGTCCTTCAAAATACCAAGGTCGTTATACTGAGAAGCACGTTTTAAACTATTTGAGTTAATGTAATAAGAATTTGAAATAAAGGCTCCGCGAAAAAAGGATTAAATAGTTATTGGAACACCAACGAGATAAAGAGTCTATGTCACTCTGAAGGAAAACCCCGTGAGAGGGGCTATTAAGACTGAAACATAGTCTGCATATTTTAAAATCTGAGAGTGTTTGATGATGGTATGTAGATCATTAAGAAAGATGTTAAAAAGCAAAGGCCCCAAATGGCTTCCTTGAGGAACACCTAAATACCTTTCATCGAAGATGAAAGTTATTCAAGCAAACTTACATAGAAGTAGGATAGCGGGTGACCTGTTGTCCCAAATAGTCATGGAGGAAGAAATTGATTGGGTTATATCAGAACGCAGACTGGATTCTGGTAGGAAAACTGCTGCCTTATGGTTTCCAGATTCAAGTAAAGTGCGGCATCTGAGTAGTGGTAAAGGAAGCTGTAGGTATATGTGTGTATCTAAAACCTAGTCATGGTATAGAAGCATATCAGAGCAAACTCGACAATATTGTCGAGTGGGTTCGCGGAGTCCTTGGTACGGCTGCAAGAGCGGATCTCATAGTAGAAAACGTCGGTACAACTGGAATTTTTGGGCCTATGGGAAACGCAGGAACAATCCCCGATATTACTCTGATCTCAGAGAACATGGCACATAAGATAACGCACTGGAATATCTTAGATATCTACAATGGCAGTGACCATGAATAGATCTCTTTCATCATTGCAGAGAATAACACATTCAAGGCAGAACACAATATCGCACGAAGTAACAGCAGATGGAACGTAAACCGCTTGAACAAGGCCCTGTTGATCAACGAAATCGACTGGTGTCTAGTCAATTCCTCTCACAACGGAAGCACCCAGAGTGTAGTAAATAATACCACGGAAGCTATAAAAAATACCTGTAATTCTCGCAGACAAGGACAAGAGGTATATTGGTGGACAGAGGAGATAAAAGCTCTGAGAGAAAAGTGTATAAGACGCAGCCTTCTCCTTACAACATCATGACGCAGGGGAGACTCCACCACACAGCGGGTAATATACAAGGCAACCAAAAAGGGCTTATATATCGAAATCCATACCAGCAAGCGGGACAAATGGAAAGCTCTCTGTAATGACGTCAATTACGACCTGTGGGGTCTGGGTTATAAAATCCTCATAAAGAAGCTTAGGAGGGAAGAACAAATGCACAACACAGTCAAAACCTTCCTACATACCCATCCTGAAACGCAATGCAGCAGACTACGGGGGAACATGTAGAGCTCTTCTCCGAAGATGAACTAGTGAAAGCAGACGAGAGTCTTAAGAACAAGAAGGCACAGGGCACTGATAATATCCCATCGGATTGCCTAAAAGGGATTACATCAAGCCGACCCTACATATTGATTAATATGTGTATACGAAGTGGAATATTCCCCTAGCCCTGAAAGACAAAGCGGCTGGCTTTGACAAGCAAAGGCAAAGGCAACTCCATTACCCTACCGACCACTCTGTATGCTAAGTACATCATTCAGCTGAGGTTGATGGTGAAATCATGGTGGACACAGTTGTTGGCGCGATTGTTGTTTGCTTGGCGGTGGTGGAGGGTTCTAAACCGCCCGAATTCTGGGTTGAGGTTGTCATCCGGTTTTTCGATAACAACCTCCAAAATAGCCTCTTGCAGCAGTGCCTTATGCTCAGAAGTAAGGGGTTTTTTTATGGGTCATTTGGAATAAACCCAAGTTTAATGCTGCTTTCTACCAGGCTGTAGGAAGCTTTATCTGACTCCACATGAGTTTGCTTGGGTTTCTTGGTATTGTTAATACCAATCGATTACTCCTCGGAGTGTGTTCTCTTGAACTCGCCGCTTGTGGAAAGCTCTAGGGCCTCTGCCCTATAGTACACACTGTTTAACGTGCGCTTGAAGCGCCTGCGCTCTTTGGTGGTTAGGCGGACAATGGCTGATCCTTTGTCCAAATGAAGTTGGTGCAGTTGGGCACCTGCCTCCGCGGCGCCGGATTATTGCGACGGTAGGCTGGAGGCAGTCACCATTGTACGGTTTGACTCCGAATCCGAGGACATAGAGTCCTCCGATATCGTCGTCAAGCCGCACTTTGGTGCCTCCACCTAAAAACCAGCTGACTTACCCTCTTCTAATAAATTTTGGATAGTTGGTCGATTCACTACCTCTTGCACGTGATCAATGGCTTTTAGTTGAGGAGTGTTGAGCGGCAGCCCTATGGCTGCAGAGCTGATGTTGGCCAAGTCCGTAAAGGTATGGCCGGCGGATGATGCATTTAGAGCTGCATCGAACTCATTTAAGGTTTGGTGTGTATTATATTTGGTTTCGAGTAATCGGGAAGAGATTCTTCTCGCCGCCCGACTACCATTAGCCATCATCCGAGGCAGAGACATGACCTTGCCTCGAGCCTGTTTATAGCCATCCCCACGGAGAGGGTGTAGTCGCAATAGCAGCAGTGTTCACAGTTACGGCACGAACACCAGGGTATTTCGTGTTGGTCCCCTGTGAATCTGACGGTTCGGCGGCCAACTTAACTAGCTTGTACAAGTATGAATTTGAAGAGAGCGTAGAGTGGAGAAGAGAAACAATAGAGTGCTAAGGACGGGTAATGCTAACACAGGGTGTTACAATACAACATTAATTCTAAGGCTTGTGAGCCGAACAATAATAATATTTCAAATTGACTTTCTTGCCATTTTAAACATTTAACGAGGTAATAACGCGTTTTTTATATTGATCATTATGAAGAATTTTAAGCTGGATATCGTTTAAAGACAGATGGAGATTCGTGCTGTAAAATTGACTATCATTGCAAAGCTAATATGCCTTTTCTTCCTTAGTTTCTTTTCTTTTACTTCTTTTGACTACTTCAGTAATATCATAGATTTCAAATTTGTTGAACTATAAATAGTAACTGGTTTTATCGTCAAGGAACCACCTACATTCTCTCCTGTTTGAAATTTAGGAACCATCTAAGTAGAAAATATGAGACTGACAGAGAGTATCCTCTACACTTTTTCATGTTCTTCTCTCCATGGAAATTAAACTTCATACTTTCTTGCTTGTGTAACAAAATTGTCCTCTGGCTTGCTTGGCTTCATTCATTATGCACCATTTACCGTATTCTTTTAGACAGAATATCGATGCCTCATTGCTTATCTTTGGGCATAAGGCAATATAGGCTATAAGTTGAATAAGGTGTTTAGAGTTTCGTAATATCACATGATACCCAAAGTTCTTATATCTAGTCTAACACAATAGCAGAAGTGAGACGTCACTCCCTTCAAGGTACTATTTCTCTACCACCACCATGAAAGTAGCATCGTTTTTTCAAGCCGCGATTACCTTCTCTATAGTAAAACAAAAATTTTGTTTACAATAACAACTCGTCTCGAAGAGTTCAACAAGAACAGTGTTACAGGCGTCATGACCACATTATAATGGGATTATATCGTAATAAATGATGAAAGGTAGTTGCTCATTTAAGTTTGCTGGTGTTTAAGAGGAAACCAAAATCACAGTATTGTGGATTCATATCAGTGTTACTAAATGTTGTGCATATTCTTCGCAAGTTCGTCCAGTTCACAATGTCCACTTATTCTAAATATTCGATAGAATTGACTAAACTATAGACAATAACCTTTATTTTCTATAGGTATATAGCAAATAAAGTACTGGACGTGAGGAAAATACTCCGGTATCCTGATTAAAATTTAGGTTCTCAGCTTCAAAGTTTTAATTTTTGGGTTATTTCTTTATCCATCTACAGAACTATTTGTAGTCTCCAAGCCACTGTACAACTTCATATTATATATACTTGCAATTGAAATTCAAATTATTTAAAGTAAAAAACATAAAACTGCAAAACTAAGTAAAATGACAACACGAACGAGTCAATTTGATGTTCTTGCCATGAGTGCAATGAAAAAAGTCTATAAGTTGTATTCTATAGCACTATGCGAAATTATTCTAATAAATTTCCTGGAAACGGAAAAAAAGTTAATTATAAATAAATAAGTTGCACACACTGAGTTATCGACACTAGATCGTTTGCGTGGTTTATGATGCTTTGGATGGACGCCTTGAGTGGTTCCAAATGCATATATTAGCGACTGGTGTATGATAATAAAATAATTACACACGTTGAAGCGTGCTTAAATATTAGCGTCGCCATCGCACAGTGGGAGAAATTTCGATCTGGCGGCGCTTTATCAATAACTTAGAAAAAAAAGAACTAATCCCTAATTTGAATCTATTTTAGTTGTTTTTTTTTTAATTTTTAAATAACAATTTTTTTTATAATAATTTTTATTTTTTCCCTAAATAAAAAAAAAAATCAAATTAATAAATTTTTTAAAACTTTTTTTGGGAAAAATATAATCATTGTATTAAAAGAAAACATAGAAACACTATTCCGAGTCAGAACTATCGGATATTGGGCTTCAAGAGCTTCTTCCGACATCATTCCGATTGGTAGCGAAACATTTTCAATAATACCTGCACCATGTATTAAAACTTTGTGAATGGTTGGGGGCATATAAAACGAAGGATATTCAGCTACAATATACATACAGCACTATACATACCGCAAATATATGTTCATCAATTGTTTCAGTTTCGGGAACACTAAAACATTGCCGGTATGTATAGTTGCCGCTACTACCATAACAACCCCATTTATATATTGCTTTTATACAATCATTGTTATTAGAGTCGCTCTCAAAAGCTCTTGGAGAACTCTCTATTATACGTTTAACAGTATGGTCAATAAGACATTGTAAATTAACTTCAGCTGAACATTCAGTTACGTTAATGCCTCTGGGATAATATGCCTTTTTGGTTGTGACTAAAACATCGTAGTTCGGGTAAATGTTTGAATTTCGTTCTTTGGCACTATATTGCATCATTTTATAAGAATGCTTTGTGTAGCCTCCATTTAAAGTGCTGAAACTTCCTGAGGTGTATAGGGAATAGGAGCTTCCGCACCTAAGTCACTCATTTTTCTTGAAGTTTCGCCTGAATTGGAGTCAAACTTTGAAAAAGCCAGTGAAACGGTTCTTTTCCCAGCGTTATAAAGATTAACGCGCGTTGCCACCATTAGCTCTTCCTGCGACGCCTTACCGTTGATAGATGAAACTTTTTTACTTGAGTCTTAGTTGTGCACTCAGAAAAAGGCTTAACTGGACGTCGATTAAATGTTGGTTCAGGGAAAATCAGATTTACCAACCACTCATTGTTTCGCTCTTCAATTTACTTGTCATAGCTTCTTAGTTGTTTTTGAATTTGTTACTTATATTGAATATTGATAATATTCGAAAACACAGTCGAACGAACCTAATTTTATTTTCACGGAAAATTGGGTTACATATGCTAAAACACTCTACATCGAACAACATTTTGCACTACGATTTACCACTAAAATGTATAAACATAGGTCACAAACGTTTTTTTTTTATTATTTTGTACATAATAAAATAATAAAAATTATACTTTCGAAAAAATATAATAATTCAATTCAAAAATGAAATGCTTGTCTAAAATCACTTTTCACTCGGCAAATATTGACAGTAAAAGAAAATAAAAATATGCAAAAAATCAGTACATTTATTGACTATCGAAAAAAATATTGACGGGATTCGAAAAATTAAAATTTGACCAAAGCGCCGCTAGATCGACATTTATCCCACTGTGCATCGGCTTCGTCATTAAAACTTAGTTGTAGCTTCCTCATTGCAGTCAGCTACATTTGCCGTCAGCACCACAATTGTAGCGAATAATATACGCGTTCATCTTGACTCACGGCCATTGAGCAAATGAGGCTTTGAAACGTTTTGTTTAAAGTGATTTTTTCGATGCTACAACAATCGTGAGCGATTGAGGCTGTACGTACATACATATATGTCAACTTGTACATTCATAGCGTAAGTCAGCAAACGGCAAAATATTTTTTTGATAAACGAAGATTGAAATTTGAAGAATTTTCCTAAATTTGTTTATGTTAATACGAGTTGTTATTTTAAATTGGTGAAGTTTATACTGTATAGAAAAAATATAATCTCGTTTCAAAACTTTTCTATTAATTAAAAAAAAATTAAAAAAATTAATGGTAAATAAATATTTATATGCTTTCCATTGTAAATTAAAAAAATAAAATAAATAAATAAATAATAAACCTCTCACTTTTCCCAACAAGCAAACAAACGAATTTTCACTAACGATTTTAACTAACGCTGGAAGTATCATCCATGTTGACTTCATAATAATCAATAGAATGCGTCGTATCAAACATGCTTAGGCAGTGTTGCAGCACAGAGACACACATCACATCGAGCACTTGACGGTTTGGTAACTATAATATTCAGCGATTCTAAAGTTTTATAATGTTTACATGAACTTATAAATTTTGTTAATTCGTCACAGAGCATCGTGTGGTGTGTTTCGGCATCAGCGGTGATTACTTCGCAAATATTAAAAAATAAATATAATAATATCAAAATACAAAAAGTGCAAACCTTGACGGAATTTGCCAAAAAATAAAAATAAAATTCCTGACAAGAAATTTCTTTTCCAACGAGTCTCGAAAGTTTTATTGTGGGAATATTTACAAGTAAATTGGTCAAAATAATTTATAAACAATATGGCAACTTTGCTTTCAAAAAGCACTGTCATTTATTGTGTTGTAAGTGTTGTTTATTGATTTATTTCTGGGCAAATGGGAAAAATTTTAAAAATTATTTTCTAGCTTAAAATTTTATGCGTCAGTCATGCTACGGTAGCTCCTTATAAATTTGGATTCACTATCGATGAGCAACAGCATCGCTCCGAACAACGGGGTAAGTTCTTAAAAAAATTTTTTTTTTTTTAATATTTCAAATATTTTTAATTTTATTGTTATTGTAGAACAAATTCAATTAAAATTAAATTAAAAGAACATATACAAAACAACTTAGTGAAGAGTGAACTTATATAAGTGTGATTGGACGTTAACATTTAATTACAATGATCTTTCCGCAAGGTCGAAAAGTTAGAGCATCCGGAGCCACTTCCTTATATGCGCTCTGAGAAGGTGTTTAGCTAGTGGATTTGGGTGATGTATGAGCTGGTCTAAATACGACGCAGCTTGTTGGTTTGGGACATCCGCAATTTTGGAAAAATTTAAATCCCTTTCTCGGTTCTCTATTCGCTCTTACCAAGGGGCGCTGGAGAGTTTGCGGAGGGCCTCCGCTTGAAGGTCTCTGATCTTAGTGAGGTGTGATGTAGTTGCAATGCCATATACTTGCATTCCACAGCGCCATGCAGGTGCAATTATTGTCTTGTTTGGCATCGACATCTTATTTCTGCATTTAGAAACCAGCTATACTGCCGCTAAGAGTTTTTACCATTCTGTTGGTATGGGTCTTGAAAGTGAGGTATCTATCCAGATAGATACCAAGATATTAATGGCCCGGTTGAGGGTCTAGTAGCTGACCCTGGGTGATAGACTCCGGGAAAGTCATCCCTACGCAGTGAATGGATCACACAGACTCATTTTTCTAATCTCATACCAATATTACCCAAATATCAAAATCGTGAAGATAAAATATATGTAAGCATTATTTCAGTTTTTTTGCTAAATACGAATAAGGGATGAAAACAAAGAGAAAAATTTGATTTTAGGCTTTCTTTTCAGTCGTGTGGAAAATGCTCCGTTCCAAAAAACACGGTTCTGTCGGGTGTCGTGTGCAAACTATTGTATGATGTCGTGTGCAAAACGCTGGTCTCCACCGTATTAGCTTGATGCTGTGTGAACTGTTATAATAACAGTGATAATATGTTTTTTTCTGCTATTATTTTATTCTGCTAATATTTTAATGAAAATTAAAGTTTGCGAACAATGCCAGGAAAAAGAATAGATGCAAATGTTATCCAGTTGATGTACTTCAACTACCATTAGTGTACTCTTCCAGAGTTGACAGAAATGTTTCCGGTAAAAAAAGAGAACTGTTTGCAATATTATTCATCGCTTAGAGAAAAAAAAATAGGCTGGAATTGATGAACTCTGTAGCAGACCGAAGAAATTGTCAAGCAGAGATGAGTCAAAGATTATTAAGACAATTTACAATATAGCGGAATTAGAAAATGACTGTGGAGTAGAAGTGTTTCATGAGACTGTTTGACAAGTATTAAAAGAATACAATTACACATCAAGAGTTTCCCGCAAGAATCCTTTACATTTACAAAGAATATTTACATTTTAAAGAAGTTAACATTTGCTATGGTACACATTTCTCAGCCTATGGAATATTGGAGAAATTTGATATTTTGTGACAAAACAAGGTTAAGTTTGGGAAATTATCAGTAATGGTATGGGGCTGTATATCAAACGAAGGCCTTGGTAAATTGAGTATTTGAACGGATATTCTAATTAAAGAATTTTATTTGGATATTTTTAAACAGGAACTAATATTCAGTCCAAAAAAATTCCTCAAAACCCAGCAAAAGTTCAAGTGCAATCAGGTTTATGGAAACCCAGTCGGAATTGCTTTTTATCGGAATTGAAAACCAAGTCAGATTTTAAATGGTGACATGAAACCTAGTTGATTTTGTCTTTTTCGAACATAAGCAAAACCCAGGTTCGAATCAGATGTTCTGATTACACTTGACAATTAAGTAAAATAAATTAAATTATATTAGAGAATTATTCTTGAATAAATCGGGAAAATTTCTAATGCTATGGTAGCCTTTATGTTGATGGTGGAAGATATAAAAAAGATTTTTTTTATAATTTTGATTGCTTTTTTATTTATTCTTTTCATGCTCAAATTTCATTATTTCGTTATCTAATTATTGTTTTTAACTCATTTCTTTCTTGCACACATTTAACCATTACCGTACCCACAAGTTCTTCAGCTGCCCTCATTTGAGCGATAAAGACGCTTAAGTTCCTTGCAGTTGCCTAAGACAACGTGTCACTATCTCAGACAACGTCGCTGTTGGTTAGGTGAAACTCCTTCTACAGTCATAAAGGGAAAATAGTTTCTTCATTTTGCACCAGATGCACCAGAAGGAACTTATAAGATTTCGGTTTAAGTATATAATTTTCATTTGCATTGCCTTCCTTTAAAATCACTTTTGTCTGTTTATCTGAAAAAAGTTATATTTTTTTTACTCCATCTAATTACTCTTGTTCCGATCAGGCGTCGCCACTCGCGAATTTAACTTATAACTCTCATGTGTGCTTTTACTTGTGTTTATTTCGCAGTATTTCTCGTGGCTACTGATCGAACACTAAAGTCACCATTAGTCCTAAAAACAAGCCATGCCAATTACAAGGTTGAACCTTACTCTCTAAACTTATTCCTAACAACAGTTCTGAATAGTACTATTTACACGTATTTATACTATTTCTATCAATAACATCCCCACCCTCGTGAATCAACCTGATTCACCACTCACAACATCCAGAATTTCAAAACAGCCCGTTGTTTTGTACCAGTGGTAGCGCAAACGTTGACGCGCCGAATCACTCCATCTGACTCCTGGAACACCTTCTCCACGATGCTGCGGTACCAGTCCTTTCGTGGCACATTGGGATTGCTTAAGAATACCAAGTCACCCTCCTTAATGGGTTGCGTCCTTTGGCACAACTTTACCCGGTGTATCAATGTATTCCTTTGCTTCGACTTCCCCACCGTTTGATGTGAGGCATTCACAAATGTAGTAAGATCAGCAATAACTTGACCCTTGTGTGTTAACTCATTTTGCATGAGTGTAAGCTGTGAGACCAGATCCTGTGAGTCACCTTGCTTCTCGCAAAGCAACCTTGCTTGGAATCGCTGACGTTCGGGGTTGAGTTTACCATTAAACTGTTGCATTTCCTGATTGAGAGCTGTGAGTCCTCGGTCTTTGATGTGCAGCTTATCAATACATGCCTTAATCTTTGCAGTCATCAGTGGCTGTTCAGTGGTGACTTCGGTTCGCAATTTACTCACCTTGACTTGTATGCCAATGTCAACGAGCGCCTTTTCCTTCTCCTCAATTGGCGCTTGAACTTTTGGCAGATATCAACGGACCAGTCGGAGTGTGATGCTGGCATATCCTGCTGCTTGTGGTGTTTCTTCTGTTGCTGCTTGATTTTATTGCTGATGGCCTTAAGCTACGCGTTAAGTGAGACCTATCCACCCCTTTCCTCCTGCTGTTTATGCAGCTCGGTGTCTATATGTAGCACTTCCACAAGCTACTCACCCGCTGCAGAAACCTACGGCGATGAACTCTCCACAGCATTTTTCCACTTCTTGGCGTTTTTATCTCTTTTGCTGCTGTTAGTGGTCACACTACTGTTATCTTTCTTCTTCTCAAGCTTCCTTTTCTGCATCTTTAATTCGATAACGTCCCCCAGCACCTTCACTTCGGAATGATTCAGCTTCACAACCACGTTCACCTGCGGCTTACAGTTCAACACTTCAACTTTTGACTTCGGTTCCACTGACGTTCTCCTTCTCCGCCTTGCTGCTTAGTTTCATTGTAGGTCAGATATTCCGGCTGAGGCTCAAACTCTACATGCGACTTTGACACACCTGGTGACGTCGACTGCGGACGTCCTCCACTGATGGCTGATCAGACTGTGCATCGGAGTCGTCCTGATCGTTGTTAGTGGCCGTGCAGCCCAGGATTAGCGTTTCTGAATCATCAGGCAGATGTCGCCCGTTATCCACTCGATGATATTCAGATAAGGTGACTGAATTATCATTAGCGGTCGGTCTTATTGGCAAAGTGATCGGTTCAGAAGGTTCTGTTTGTGCTTTATAAAGCAAATGATGATGTACCTTATTGCATCCACTGATGCCACATGCTTTCTATTGTCGAAAATCGCGAGTTGTGTGGCCTGCATTTAAACAGGAAAAGCACAAAGGTCTCCTTTTTGCCTGCACCTATCTCCCTGCGTCGGTAGTATTGATGAAATACTCACATTCAAGGAGTTTATGTTGCCCCTGGCACATCGAATATTTATCTGTTGGTTGATTCCCGTCTACTTGAAGATCAACAGGATGCTTTGACTCACGATTAGTGTCACCCTGGAAAACAGTAAAAATAATGTCGGTTTCTGTACTGATCCAGTCACCAAAATTAATCAACGTAGCGTACGGTTGTGTGGCTACTGAATGCCTAGTCCATTCAATTCGTTTACTCATAGGCAATTTTGCCATCAAATCCTCAAGCAAGATTGGATCTTCTAGATACCGATACCCACCAACGGCTTGTAAAAACGCACAAATATTTTTCACTTTAGCTGCAATGCTTGCTGCTGCTGTGCAGTCTTCTTGACTGTAAGAGAACTGTTCTTTATTTTGCGTGCACGTAGCTCGTTCGCCAGCACGGCTATAAAACTTTCCATAACACTTAAGACCGCATCAGTCCAACTTCGAATCTGTGGTTGGCGTCAAAAGGATTCCATCAGTCTGTTGTAATCCGCTCAATGGAGCAACATGCATGTCGTTATCTTCCATGGCTACAGATGGATTTAAACGTGCCCTTCTGCGTATTGATGGAGTGCGTGGTGTCATAGATCACAATTTACGTCGTTGTAAAATTGGTCGAACGTCGCACATCCGAATACTACACCTCTTGCGAAATAAAAAATGCTTCCAACGCCACACATACAATTTCCGCCGTTGTGAAATCCGTTAAGCTAACGGTGCATTGCCGCAAACTTTGTCTCTTGCGCAATTCAAACTGCGCAGGATGCTTCCCTCACCGCACACACAATTTACGACGCCGAAATATGATTAAACTAACGGCTTACTTGCACACTGCGCCTCTTGCGAAATACAAAATGGCTACAGCACCGCACACACAATTTTGGCCGTTATGGTTTGCACGCGCGTAAGCATGAGTGTCGCGATAATAAATTGCGAAATAAAATTTGTTCCAATCAGGCGTCGCCACTCGCGAATTTAATTTGTAACTCTCTTGCTTGATTTTGCTTGTGTTTATTTCGCTGTGTGTCTCGTGGCTACTGATCGAACACTAAAGTCACCATCAGTCCCACAAACAAAACTATGCCAATTACAGTGTTGAACCGTACTCTCTAAACTTATTCCTAACAACAGTGTTGAATAATACTATTTACACGTATTCCTTATTTCTATCAATAACAACTCTTAAATTTAACTTTACCTTCATCTTCTCCAACTTGTTCTTATTCTTCACAACCTTTACCCACTTACTCTTCTGCACTTTCGTCTACATCTACCCAACCGTTCCTTCCCACTCCAATTAGGAGCTACTGCTCCTATCATTATCCCCACTACTACTTCTTCATTTGTCGCTTTAAACTTTTCCCCCACTACTTGTTCGTCAGCCACTATTCCTATTCCTGTCCTACTACTGTAACTTCTGCTTCATCTTCTACCAAAGTCTCTAGCTCCTCCTGTACTTCGTCTCCCCCTAAGAGTTCTTCGCAATCTAATACTGCCTCTACTCCAGTGCCGACAACGTTGCACACTATATGCCATCAAAATCATACAAACTTTTGATATTATTCAACCTATTAATATTCATAAGTTAAATTTTTCTTCTTTCAAGCTTTCAGTTTTAATGGAAGTATTTTCTATCATTTGTGACGCTAAATTCTTGCCTGCCCATATGGTGGTTAATGAGTTTATTCCTAGGAAAAATCTAGGCCATTTGTAGCTTTCAAAAGCTACAAAAAACGAACTCTACATATTCAAAATGTTAGAGAGCTTAAGTCTAAACATTCTTCATTTTATATTAGAAGTTTCTCTTTTATTCCTGACATTATCGTTCTCGTTAAGACTTGGCTTCGCCCTGATACTATCAACTCTGAAATTTTCAATAACTCTTACGCTAAATTTCATAAAGATCGTTATGGCTGCATATTTGGTGGAGTCTTAATTTCGGTTCTTTCCTCCTCGGAACTGGTTGTCAGTTCCAGAAGATACCTGTTTGCTGACTCTCTCAGCAAGGGTCCCTTGGGGGGAATGTGGCGCAATTGTAGCGACTGAGTCTGCGTTTGCATCGAAGTTATGTTTTCAATTCAATTACAGTTTATTAATGTTCACTTTGATTTCTTGACCTTACACACAACATTGCTGCTTTCACAGTTCACAAGCGAGATGAGTTTATAATTTTCCAGTTCACTTGTCGCTATCTACAAGTGAGAGCGTGCACCTAGCGAGAGGATGAATCGGGAGCGCGACTTGCCCACATCGCCTTGCCAGATTGGCGTATTGTGTGGGTTCTCCTCCAACATCCTAACCCTGTTGAAAGCACTAGCTTTAAATCGACGCTCGCCAGCTGTTCTTCTGGAGCAGCTAAAAGAGGTGCGCCAATTAGCAAGTGCGCTGGGGTCAACGCTTCCAAATCGTTCAGATCGTCAGACTGTGGTGCGATCGGCCTTGAATTAAGTACTGCTTCCACTTCGGTGAACACGGTCACCAGCTCCTCGTATGTGAGATGGGTTTCCGCAACGTTCTTGATTAAGAGGCTCTTTGCGGACTTGACGGCTGCCTCCCAAAGACCTCCAAAGTGCGGCGCTCTTGGAGGAATGAATTTGAAGTCAAACCCCGTGCATGAGCTGTATGACTTGACCAAGTCAAGCTCGTCCGGTTGGAAAAATCGCCCTTTCCAGTCGGCGAGTTTTGCTGCTGCTCCAACGAAGTTCGTAGCGTTGTCGCAATAAACAGTTCGTGGCAAGCCACGCCGAGATACGAACCTTCGAAGACATAAAAGAAATGCATTAGTAGATAATTCGGAAACTAGCTCTATATGAATAGCCTTTGATGAAAAGCACACGAAGATAGTTGCGTAAGTCTTGTAAGGACTTCTTCCTCTTAAGTTGCACGAAGTAAGGAACGGACCGCAAAAATCAACGACTGTTACAAGAAATGGGCGTTGCTTTACAAAGCGATCGCCTGGCAGTTATCCCATGATCAGCCTTTTGAGCCGGGGTTTGTAGCGAAAACAATGGATGCAGTCTCGCACAACCTTCCTTACTACTTCTAGCGCCATGATCACCCAGAATCTTTCACGCAACAATGATACTAGGATTTTCGGTCCAGCGTGAAGGTTCGTTCTATATAGGAACTTGATGTACAATAGAGTGAAATGATGATCGCGTAGTAACAGCGCCGGAAACTTTGCGTCGTATCTCAAATCAGTGTTGGCTAGCCAACCACCCACTCTCATCACACACGCTACTCTGTCAGTTTGTTTCAGTTCTTGAATGAATGGGCTCAGACGTTGAATACTGGGCTTAAGAGTTCGGTTTGTACGTAATGCTTTAATTTCTTGTTGGAACTATGTACTATAAATTCTCGACGATTCTCAATCAAGTACGTTAGCCTGAATATGCAAAATATCAACTAACTTGAGGTTGTGGTCCGCTTTAACGCCGTTAAAGCTTCGGTAAATATAAGATAAGATACGTAAGATGCGCATGTATGATGAATTGTTAGATATGACTGTGTTGATGAGCGACCTGCTTGGATCGCTGTCAATCCTCGCAATCAAGGCGCGTGGGCGCAGTTCGATGGGTAGGGCCTCTGCCTCTTGCTGTTTCGGCCACGTTTCAGGTGGTTCATAAAGAAAGCTGGGTCCAGTGATCCACATGTTTTGCGTCAAATCTAATGCGCTGCATCCTCTCCACCCTATGTCCGCTAGGTTTTTATCGGACGGAACGTGTCGCCATATGATACATTTACAGCTCTCCTGGATCTCTGATTCTCGTTTGGCGACAAAGTACTTCAACTGTGATGAATGTAACTTTAACCATTGCAACACGATCATTGAATCTGTTCAGAAAATCGCACGCTTCGTGTATGGCGCAATTGTGTGTGGGAATTTGTGCGAAGTCCGACATAAAAGGAGAGTTGCACTTAGCTCTAATCGAGGTAATGATTGTGCCTTGATCGGAGCAACCTTGGACTGAGCACCTTTACTCCGTTGTCTGTATCGGCTCGAACGTATATGCAACAGCCATATCCCCGCTCCGAAGCGTCGGCGAAAACATGAATTTCGCAGTCATTATCAGCTGACTTGTTGACAAAACGTGGAATTTGTAGCTTGGACGTGCCTTGCAAATCGATTTCTAGTACTTGCCAAGGGCGAAGTAAATGACCGGTAATCGGCTCATCCCAACTGAGTTTTTTGAGAATTAGGTATGGAATGAACATCTTGCACCTAATTATTATTGGACTTACGAGTCCTAATGAGTCGAAGAGTTGTGCGATCCTGGATAAAGTTGATCGTCTGGTAGGAAGATATAACTCTGCAATCGTGAAGGAAGATGAAACTATCAAATTTTATCTGCCATGCCAAGCCAAGCGCCTTCGTCATCGCTTGTTCTTCAGGTGTGATAATCACCTCGTCGCTTGGTTGCTCTACGAGTTCTGGCGCATTGCTGTTGAACTTTGTTAGCTTAAGTCCTGCTTCTGCAAGCAACGCCATGATCTTATTCTTCTTGACCTTTAAATCCTCGAAAGGATCTGCTCCAGTTAACAGGTCGTCGACGTACAAATCGTGGGTTAAAACCTCAGCTCCGATAGGGTACCTCTGTGCCCATATATCTGCTATGTGTTTCAGGCTGGAGATTGCCAGAAACGGTGCTGTTGATAGTCAGTACGTCACTGTGTTTAGCTCATAAATTCGTATGCTGTCTTCTCTTCAAAGAATGACCTGAAACCTCCTGTCTGGCTCAGCGACTAAAAACTAGCGGTACACATTCGTGATGTCGCCCGTCATAGGAAATCGATGTAATCGGAATGAAAGAATTTTCGTCGGTAACGTTTGCTGAATCATCGGGCCAACCATAAGAATATCGTTTAGCGACTTGCTGGACTCGGAGTTTAGTTGTAAGGCTCTGTGGTCTCAGTATACAATGATGCGGTATGTAGAAGTGTGGCGTGCTCAAGTCTACATCAGTCCGAATTGACATGTGCCCAAGTCTGATATATTTGTTTATGAACTCGGTGTATGCAACCTTCAATTTCTTATAGAGATTAAGTCTACGCTCAAGCGTTAGAAACCGCTTCAGAGCTGCCTCGTATGTAATGCACAACATGCGTTGGCCTTCAGTGAACGGGAGCCGTACGTGTTTTGACGTAGTGGTCCTCGCAGAGTAGTTCTTCCTCTGTTAACTGGGTTGCCATCGTTTCGTACTCTTCAAGTTTCCAAAACTACTGCTGCAACGAGTGGAGTTGATTCCTGTATTAAATGACATTGATATGTTTGCGGTTTCGCACTGCTTGTCAGATTGCTGCCTATGATCCATCCGAACGAGGATGTCTGCACCTAGTACGTACTTGCCGTCCCGTATTGCGTTAAAGAAGCCTTTTGTACCTATTAGAATATCAATCTTACTTGTCTCATCGAATAACGGGTCCGCCAACTCAATAGTGCTAGGTAGGTTCCATTGTGAGGTATCTACCTTTTCTTAAGGTTGAAGAGCTGAAATCATCTCGATGACTGAAAAAGTCGACGACCACTCGTATTCCGACACTCGTGATCTTAGAGTGGCGCAGACGCTGTAACGTATTTGCTTTCGTATCTCTGCTATCCCACTGACTTCTTGGTACACTCTTTGCCTGCTTAACTATAACTTGTTTGCCGTTTGTTCAGTCTTGAAGTTCACTTCGGAGCACGAATCCAGAAGAACTCGGACTGGCTGGAACTGGCCACATTTATCCCTTGCTAGCACCCCGGCAGTTGGTATGATTCCTCGTTTCGCGGTTCGCGCCATTAGTGACGTGGGACGCCGTTGCTGGTGTTCATGACTCACGTTTGCTATCATCATGATTGGTATTGGAAACATCGCGCTCCGGCTCAGCAGCAACAGGTGCTGTATGAAGTAGCGTATGATGCTTTTTCTTACAAACTCTGCAGGGAGAATTCGACTGACAGTCCTTCACGTAGTGGCCCTTTCGCAGGCAATTGAAGCACAACTTAGTTTGTGTGGCGTAACCCTTGCGTTGAAATAGCGGCAGGTCACAAAATATCTGGCAGCTACTGATGTAGTGATCACACGCGTTAAAGTACAAGCACCTGACCTGCGAGCTGACGAAAGACTTTGAGCATGCGGCGCGTCTCGAGTTCTGTTTTACTTCAGTTGGCTTCTCGCTTTGCCTCATATTCCGTTGACTTTGCAGAAATTGGCATCTGCGGGTTAGCACCGTATAGCAATCGCCCTAAGCAGGCAATTTGTCGTAAGATTGCCCCTAGTCGTAGCCTAACTTCGTGTCAGCGTCCACCTTCGAGAGCACGATGTATATCATAATAATTCAGAACATCCTCCACGGATCCTAATGATAACAAAGAACTGCGAATTGCCGAAGCGGAGTCGACGATCCCTTTACAACCTGAGTGCTATACACTTCACTGGTAAGACCTATTCTGTGGTATGCATCTTGTGTCTAGCATACTCAATATCAGATGTATATAGATCGTAATGAGTCGGTTCAAAAGCAATTTATACTTTTTGCTCTCAAAAACTTGCACTGGGATCCTAACGCTTGTCTACCATCTTATCGGTGTCGTCTAAAATTGATCAACCTACCTACCTTGTCTAGCCCTAAAACCAGAGAGAACTAATTCATATAGAGGTTACATTTCTCTCTTAAGTTTCTTACGATATTTTTTAGAAGTCAGAAGGCAATAGCTTATGTTATTTGGCTGCTATTAACATAGAAGTACCAGCGCAGGTCGCTGTTTTGGTTGTTTTGATTGCCGTCACTCATTTGTATTTTGATGTATTGATATCGTTGTGGGAATGATAGCGAAAAAGGAACATATATTGGATATTGGATTGGTGCGATTTTTTTATTAATGAGGAACATGATTTTTGCTATCGCAATTCCCACCACCCACTTGTATTGGTTTTGACGGGACTTTTAATGAACGAGGAACATTATTTTTGATCTTGTAATATCCGCCTTCCACTTCTATGGTTTCTGGCGCTATTTTTAATGAATAAGGAACATGACTTTTGCCTACCTCCCACTTCCATATTTTTTAGAGCGAAAAAGGGTAATTCTTTGTCTGAACAAGTCAAAGCAGAGAATTTTTACTAAATTGTTCAGAATTCAAAAAAAATTAAATTTAAAATTTATTTACGTATATTGGAGTAAGTGTTTGCGAAGGGAGACTGTAAAAAAATACATAGTATAGGCATACATAAAAAAAAGAGGAATATACAATTCACCAAAAATAAAAGATATGCAGATATAGTGGGTGTGAGTGAGTGTGAGTGTATTGTCAATAAAGTTGGTGATTTTCAGAGTTTAGTAAGAAAGTTATACTTATCTACTACTACTTCATTTACTTATATATGTGTATTTGTTTAAATTTAAAGGAGTGTACTAAAATAAATAAAAAATAAATTGATATCTATTTGTTGCGCTAGCTAGTATGTCGAACAATCGAAGTTCAATAAAGCTAATTCCTTGAATACCAGGCAAACAGAAAAAAACGCAAGAAAGTGAAAGTGTCCCTTGTGAAAATGAAATTTAACAAGCTGCGCATTGCCAATACAGGAAACACAAAATAAATTTTTCCTTTGACCATGCAACAACAAAGCGTGTGACATTTCTTTTTTTTTGCGTGCACCCAATTTTAAATTCAACAACGAAACACGAGCTCGGGACCTGATAATTTTGGTACGACAATCGAAAATTGACTTGTTCGCTACGATGTGAAGTGTGGTGCGTGCGGGAATAAATATTCCTATTTTTGCTTCGACTCTCTTCTATGCCAGTGAAGCGAGTTAGCAACTGTGTTTTTGTTTACTGCCATCGCCTACTTGTCGACAAGGAAAGAAGTCTTGAAGTTTGAAGTGAGGTACGTGCGAGAATAAAAATTTATTTGGCTGGACTGGACAAGAACTTTAAATCAAAAATCAAACGCAAGCCAATGTTTGAATGTGTTGTGTATGTATAGTGCGTGTATAAGATTGTATTAGTTTTTTATTGTGTATGTTACTCGCAATATTTTTGTATGATTTTGTTTTGTGATCATGCTCACTTTTTTTTATATCATTCATATAAATGAATATAGGCGAAATACAAGGCAGCCATGCTGATATGGGCTTGATTTCGTTTGTAGTTTAAAATTAAAGAAAAATCCACACACTTTGCTTAATATTCTTGAACACCTGGAAAATAAAGAACTTTAAAAAAATCAAAGAAAGAAGACTTTTGTTTTTATTATGTCTTTCTTGTGTTTTTTTAATTATCATTGAATATTTTCCCCTTTTACGGCATTTCGACGTGCAGCTATTTGCTTGCTGTTTAGCAGAATATTTTACCCAACATAAGTTGTACAGACAAAAAATCTGTATAACTACAAAAAACTTAACATTAGCTATTAGCTTCAGACAAGTCTCTCCGGCCTTTTGTTAAGGGAGAAATATAATCTCTACATGAATGAATACTCTTTGCCTAGAACTGTCATGAGTGTAATTTTTATGTAACTTAACACGATGGCATAAGACGATAACAAAGCTATAGTGTCGACCAGAGAGAACTTATTTATATAGAGTTCACATTTCTCCCTTAAAAAAATGGCCGGAGAGACTTTTAAGAAACGATTGACTTATGTTACATTTAAAGCAGTTGTACAGATTTGTTGTCTGTTCAACCATGTGGCGTAAAATATTCCGGACTGCCGTAAAAGGGGAAAATATTCAATGATAAGTAAATTACAAAAACACAAGAAAGACAAATTAAAAACAAAAATCAAAGACACTGTTTTCTTTCTTTGATTTTTTTGTTCAAAGTTTTTTATTTGCAAGGTTCGAGAATATTAAGCAAATTGTGTCGAGTTTTCTTTAATTTTAAACTACAAACCAAATTGAGCCCATATTAGCAAGGGCTGCCTTGTATTTTGCCTTTATTCATTTATATGAACGAAATGAAAATACCAGGCGGCCAGCAAAAAAAGTAGGCATGATCACAAAGCAAAATCGTACAAAAATATTCCCAGTGATACACACAATAAGAAACCAATACAATCTTATACACGCACTATACCTATATAACACACTCAAAATTATCACACTTTGCACGCAACGTCGAAAAAGAAGACCAACACAACCTTATACACGCACTATACTTATACAACACACTCAAACTTATCACATTTCGCACGCAAGGGAGACAATAAAAACCAACACAATCCCATACACGTACCACACCTACACAACAAGGTCACCCACACAATGGCAAGTTTTGATTTTTGACTTCAACTTCTTGAAGACAATTTTCGGTTGTGGCAGAAAACGAAATCCATTTCAAGAGCAAGTACAGTGAATGCGCATTTATTGAACAGCCAAAGAAACCCAAGTGAAATTTTTAACTATCGTCGAATTTCCATAGGTCGAACTTTTATAAGTCGAATATCTCCATGACTCGAATTGAGTACGTTTATAGTGAAAAATTAATATAACATGTCTTCCATAACTCGAATATCCCCATAATTTGAACTTTTGTTATTCATTATGGTGATTCAAGACTTGGCAGTTGACTGTACGAGAAATACGCACAGTCCGCAAAGTTGGAGTCTCAATCGCGCAAAGCAAATTTCGTCACCCTTACTTTGTGTTGTGTTCTTTCCTCGATCGTCAATGAAGAAAAAAACAAATGGTCTAGACTTAGACTTTGTTGTTGCGTGATCGTAGCAAAAAAGAGGAATTTTTATTCCCGCATTCCCTTCACATCGTAGCCCAAAAGTCAATCTTCGCTTGTCAGGCCCCGAGCGCGTTTCGTTTTTGACTTCAAATTTGCGTGCACGCAAAAAGTATACATATTCACTCACTCTTTTCTTATATGCAAAATATGCATTTTAAATCAATTTTTACTTCTTTATTGAGTAATTTATTTCTTTATTTCTAACAGCCCGAACGAATAATATATTCGTTATTATTATAATTATTTATTCCTTAAAAGTCCCATCAAAACCAATACAAGTAGGTGGTGGGAATTGCACTAACAAAAACCATGTTCGTCATTCATAAAAAAATCGCGCCAAACCTATACATGTTCCTTTTTCGCTATCATATCATTCCCACAACAATATCAATACAATCAAAATAAAAATGGGTGACGGCAATCAAAACAAACAAAACAAAGGTGATATACAGAAATTCCTTTTCATGCTAATTCGCGCTAAGAACACAAAATGTAGGAAGACACATCAAGAAGGGGAAACAGCGCTTGCTTCGATTTCACAACAGGACCCACCTTCTAAAATTTCTGTTTGCCTGATTACTTCAGTTCAGTAGTTAGCACAATGAGTTTGCTACACAGCGACCTGCGCTGCTACTTCGATGTTAATAGTAGACAAATAACATAAGCCAATGTCTTCTTAAGATTTGGAAAAAGCTCCAAAAGCTCCTGAGAGAAATTGGAACTCTATATGAATTAATACTCTTTGGTGTCGACCACAGCAATAGTATGCTCCGCCTATGGGAAAACACTGAGTCTGCTACCTACTCGTATTTCTAGTGATCATCAACTAGAAATACAAACAGTAAAAAATAAATACCAAGAACCCGGAATATAGGAGCGGCGTCCAAAAAAAAAATACTGACGCCAGATATAAAGAAAAATGCAGATGCCAGATGTAATAAGAAAATACCTTTCATAGCTAGTTAATCGCGGCAGGACAAAAAGGAATTACTTTGTTCAGCCGATGTTCAAAATAGTATTTAAGTAGAGTAAAAATCATTTTGGATGAGTTATAAAATCAGACTTGTGGAAGCAAGCCGTTGTGCTGCTCACGAAAATAATAAAATAAAAATAAAATAGAAAACCCAATATTTTTTAATTGGCGCACAACGTGGGGCAAGTGTTAAAATAAAATAAAAACAGTGTCACAAAAAACCCAACACCGACGAAGGACAATCGTGCAGGATCAATCTGGCTAAATTATAATCTAAGAAAACATGTAAGTAAAGTGCTCACTTTATGTTAAGAGAAATTTTTACACTGTCTATTTTATAAGTCCTTACTTAAAAGTAAGATTGAAAAGTTGTAACGAGTGCCAAAAATCGAGTGAAGTTGAACAAAGGACTTAAATTGAATGAGTGGCGAACGTGGGTTATAAGATCTAGCTGAAACATTTAACCATATCGAAGTGGATAGGCAGAGTGACTATAACCACCGTATAGGGAATATAGCAGCTAACCCTTCTTAAATGGAAGTGTACGAAGACACAGAATTAGTTGAGGGTGTCGAATGCGGAATACGAAGGGAAACAGGAGTCTTATGTGTCTTGAAGACAAGCAGCGCACACCGCCTATAGATTTTTCGAAAAATACGAGGGTAGTTCCAAACATTACCAGGCAGTTGCGATAATTAGGAACAAAGTAACGAGCTTGGCAGACTCGGTCTTGTCGTCTTTTAATACCCCACTGAATTTCAAGGAAATAATTGCCCGCGTCGACATCACTTACGCCGACAAATCCATTTAATAGAGCAGGAAATGTCAACCCTGCGACAGGGCAACATGACAATTTTACAGTTTTACGAGGAGATCGAAAAAAAGCTAACTCTGCTGAACAACAGGACTATAATGACTCATGATGGAGCATTGGCGTTAGCGTTGAACGAAAAATATAGGATGGACGCCTATTCATCTCAGGTGTGAGAAAGGCACTAAGTGACATCGTATTTGCAACTCGCCCGGGTGATCTCCCGACTGAACTTGCCTTGGCCCAAGAAGTGGAGTCGAACCCTGAGCGATACCGGTTCGCTGCAAATTATACAAGGAACTCAGAAGAGAATTGGACAGAACAGAAACAGCAGGTTAAAGCGAAGAATAGTGAAAGGAACCAACTGAGTAGCAATCATAATCCCCAGTTCAATCGGCAAGGGAAAAACCCTTACTTTAGAAGGCGCGAGCAGAAACCCAATAGAATTCAGAAGGAGCTAGACAAACCAAAGGATGTGGATCCAGGTTCTTCACAAATTCTCAGAACTCGGGACATAGGTATTCTGCCATCTATGGTCAAGTTCAATATCAGGCACAAAGACATACCGCCCCCGTTAATCAGAATCGTTATCAGGGGCAAGATTTTAAAAGGCCAAATGAGTCCGAGAGACGGACGGGTTTCAAGTTCCAGAGAATAAACTACTTCACACCAGAAACCCCTCCTCAAGAGTATCGAGAATAGGGACTACACAGAAATGGATGAGACGGCAGACGCCGAAAGGGAGGAACAAATGTCAGATGCAGGTTTCTTCAATTTTTTAGGGAATCGTCCCTGCTACTGTTCATACAGCGGTCAATTGCAGGGAAAAAATAAAACTTTTGATAGATACGGGGGCATCAAAAAGTTATATTAAGCCCCTTGTGGAGTTAGAGGATGTAGTAGAAGTAGAAAAACCTTTTGTGGTAAAATCCATACATGGCGTTAACCATGTGGGAAAAAATTCATTTGTTCATTTGTTTGGGGTGGCCAGTACTTTCTTCATTTTGCCAAACCTTGCGACGTTTGATGGCATAATTGGTCGTGATCTGCTAACGCGGATCAGTGCAAATATTGATCTCAAGTCAAAAATAATTGTTCACGACAATGGCTCGGAACCAATTCACTTTTTAAAGTGTGCAAATATGAATTTCACACAAATAGAAGCTGTACCCGTATCCAATGGGCGTAGCCGACTTTGTCGATATGGAGATAAAAGACCTTCTGCGTTAGCTGAACGCGACCATGAGAAGACGGCTTTCTCCGTTAATGGGGGAAAATATTAATTCTGCCGACTCCCATTTGGATTAAAAAATGCGCCAAGCATTTTCCAGAGGACCATAGATGATGTGCTTCGGGAGCAAATCGGGAGGACCTGTTACGTTTACGTCGATGACGTCATAATTTTCTCTGAAACAGAGAATGACCATGTCAAACACATTGACTGGGTCTTAAGAAGTCTTTATGATGCTTACATGAGGGTATCACGTCAAAAATCTCGATTTTTCAAGGAGGAAGTTGAATATCTCGGATTTGTTGTGTGAAAGGACGGCATAACAACGAGCTCGGAAAAGCTGAATGCCATTCAGGAGTTTGTTGAGCCCTCCACATTGTTCGGAGTAAGGCAATTTTTAGGTCTGGAAAGCTGTTATAGCGGCTTCGTGAAAGACTTCGCCTCAATTGCGAAGCCTGTGACCAATCTATTTGATTGAAGACTTCTAATTAGTAAATTCAAAGCAAGACCAGCTCATAGATTCAGAAAATAGGTAAAATAGTTTCTAACACAAACGTTCAAGAAGGAATTAACGAATTATCAGAAAGAGTAAACATTTTTATTAAAGAAACAAAAAAGAAACAAATAAATACTGAACATTTGAAAATTTTGCATAATATAGATGTACTGCACTTTGTAATAAAATATTCGAAGCCCAAGATAGTATGTAAGAGGATTATTGTTTTCCCTGTTCCTCATAATGAAAAGATAGTCAACCTAGCCGACAGCGACAACATTGCGGAATTCAACAAGCAGGACAAAAAGGAATTACTTTGTTCAGACAACGTTCATAGATACTATTTTCCAATTACTCTTTCCTTTTGTATAACTTATTATTTACGATCCATTCTCTGTCTTATGCAAAACTTTTAATACCCACTTTGCGTGTGTTGCTCCTCCCACCTCTTCTTATGTTATAGAGACAAAATTGTTGGGGTTGTTGAATAACATATTAGCATAACGTACTTTCTAAACCTAACCTATATTTTCTCCCCTTGTTTGAATCGTCTATGTCATGTAATCCTGCATGCTTATTTGTTAGAGGCTGATGATGTTTTTATCTGTAGCCAAATATTTAGTACGTACACATTAGCTTTGGTATCGCGTGTTCGATCAACAAAGAAATTAGCAATTAAGAGCAGCTGAGCGCAGTCCCTATGACTGGGTCAATTTTGATGCCACTTGGGTCTGCCCCATGTAGGACAAGTGTGTGGTCATTGCGTACCTAGATATGTCATATCAATGATCCTTCCTGACATTTGTAACGCAGTTCTTGGCCGCTTTAGTGATTCAACTCCTTGGGCTTATCGTATGCACATAAACAGCATTTTGGTGGTTTCATGCAAGTTTACATGTTGTGGTCATTCTCTCCGCACCTGATGCACAGGTTACTATGGTCTGGTCCACTACAGCCCTTTCGCAAGTGGCCAACGCCAAATCATCTGAAACAGCGCTTGATTTCAATGCGCTGCTTTACTCAGCACCACATCAATCCGACCTTTATCTTCTGCTCTTCTAATATCTCGTTTGCGTCTTTTGTGGGTAGTATGACAAAGCGGGCTTTCAGCTCCAAATTATTGGCGTCTGTCAGCCGTACTTGGACCTCTTGACTCCTGTCGCCTATCTCTGCCTTGATTGAAGATACAACTTCCTCTTCCTCTGTGAGGCTGTACAGGTCACATAATCTCCAGCTTGCATATTGGCTTAATGGCGTTTACTGACCCAGTTTCCTTAAGCATTTCTTTGTTGGTTTCACAGAGCTTCTCAAGTTTGCTTCCTTTGATCAGTTCAAGGAGCATGTCTCCTCTTCTTGTCTTCCTAACGGAGTGGCTGATTGTCGACTTTATCAGGATTCATATCAATTCTCAGTTCTCTCAGAACTTCCACGTAGCTCCTTCCTTTTGCTTGAATCAGAGCAGCTTCCGGCCGAGACTTATCTTGTCTGTCTTTATGTCAGTATCACCTAATTTCTGGGTTTTAGTTTCTTTTGTTTTGTCATTTTTCGTCTTTCCCTTTTTGTGGTTCAGAGTGTCATATCCATTATTAGGTTCCTTGTGCCACGCTACGAGAGAGATGAGCGAGTAAGCGAACCGCATTTAACATAAATAAAAATTTTCGTAAAACTTCGGGCAGTCTGTTGAATGAGTTTCTGTCGAGCAGACGCGTGGACGCTTATAATTTTTCTAGGACTGTTACGTTTCGCAAATAATTAGTACATAAAAACTGTTAAAGACAACTCAACAACAATTACTCGGCAACAATCCGTTTTGCATAACTGAATTGCTTATTTATGCTTTATTTAAAGCAATAACAACAAGGCGACTCATAAAACCGTAATCGCATCAACATCGCACCCTAAGTTCCTTGTTTATGGACGTTTTTCTCCAGGTCCCTGCTCTGGTGACAAAATGTTGTCTCTAAAATTGGGGGTAACAGCCAGCTCCAACGTGGCTTCAGAATCAGCGCTGCCGATATAAATGATAAAGTGTCCGCACTGCCGGTCGGAAGTTGAGCCCAAATAAATGAACCGCGCTATTTCGTTTCAGAGAGATTTCATTCATTTCTTAAAACTTAGCTTAAGGCTACGTACTTCATTTTTCTTTGGTTCATGTATCATGAGAGAGATCGAGAAAGAAATCAAATGAGAAATGATTCACTTAATTACAATTACGCCACGCTCATTTAGGGTGGATCGTAAATTCTTTAACATATAATATTAGATGGCGGCAACAACACTATTAATAAGCCGTAGAAATAAACTTTTAGTGTAATTTTTCATTTTGCAAAGAAGTTCAAACTGTATCAACAAAATCTATATATCTTCTATCTATATATATATAAAATTCGAAGTATATCTGTATGTCTGTATGTGTGTCCGCTGTAGACGCCGAAACTGCTTCACCGATTTTGGTGAAATTTTCGGGGAAACTGTAAAGTAGCTTGTCGAGTAATCCTGTGAACTTTCCCACGTACGTGGGACGCAAAAAAATAAATAGTAATATTTGTATGAAATGAATATATATATAATAAATCATCAATTTGCCTTCGAAAAGGCTGTCAAATGCGTAATCGAAACTCTGTTAAAGAAAAATAAAAAAGTTTAACTCAGAAAACGGTTTAATAATTTGAACCCGTATATATATATATATATATTGTCGGGCTGCAAAGCAGTGCTTCAACTCCTCCTGGAGCATAGGGCAACAACAACATCCTTCCATCTGACCCGATTCGCCGCAACTGGCATTAGCTGTGACCACGATTGAATACCTTGTGACCGAGCTTCTTTAAAGTCAGATAACCTCCAAGTTGTTTATGGTTTTCCAATGCGTCTGTTACCCTGAGGATTCCATTCGGAGGATTGTTTCTCTATATTGTCGTTAGATTTCCTCCAAGTATGGCCTATCCAAAGACACTTCCGTTGCATGATGTCGGCATCCGATTTTTTCTGTCCGGTCCTATTCCATAGTTCACCGTTCGATATGGGTTGCGGCCACCGGATCATCAGAATGTACCGCAGATAACGGTTAACGAAGGCTTGTAGCCTGCTCGAGATGTTTGCAGATCATTTCCATGTTTCTGAAGCATATAAAACAGCACAGATTTAACGTTCGATTGGAAGAGTCTCAACTTGGTGCGTAGCGATATTTTGCTGAAGTTCCACACAGGCGAAAGGATTCCAGATGCACTACGGGCTTTGTTTATTCCATTGTTAACATCCAGGTCCGTTCCGTCATCGAGTTGATCCTAAAGCCAGCCACTTCCCAATGTAGTTGCAGCGAATGACATATTTAATTTAACCCAGCCGTGTTGTTTGCCATAAGACGTCAGCCTAGTCTATGTGGTTAAGTTTGTCAAACAGACTACATTGGATACCATGTCTTTCAGTTTCACCCACCGTGGCAGTCATCACATCGTCAATTGCCAGTAAAAACAGAATTGGTGACAAGACACTTGTCTCACACCTTAACGCAAATCGAAGTCCAAGTTCTGTCGGAAAGCTGTCCATTGTGCAAAACGAAACACCTTGTGTTGTTGTAAGACTCTTTAATAACAGCGACAATTTTCTCGAGGACACCTCTCGCAATAAGCCATCTCCAGATGCATTCACGATTAACCCGATCAAACGCATTCTCAAAATCTACAAACATGAGGTACAGCGGTGATTGGTACTCAGACGATTGTTCAAGTACGATTCGCAAAGTGTTGATGTGGTCGACGCATGATCGGCCACTACGAAACCCCGCCCCGTGCCTCTTGAGGGTAGACTCGATCCTGAATTTTATCCTCTCGAGAAAAATAGTTGCCACTAATTTCGGAAAAACAGACAGAATGGCGATACCGCGCCAGTTATTACAGTTTTAGAGGTTCCCAGTCTTTGGTAACTTAACAATAACTACATCGTTCAATTTCCTTGAATAAGTTTCACTCTCCCAAACACCCTGCACTAGTCTAAGAAAAATACGGGAAGATGTTTCAGGGTCTGCTTTTATGAATTCTGCGGGAATAACGTCAAGTCCAGCTGCTTTATTTTTCTTTAGAAGATTGATCGCGTTCTTAATCTGTACTTGTTGGGGGATTGGTGTCAATACCTCTAGAAGATCTGGGCATGCTGTTCAATTTAGGATTCAATTCTACATTGTGGTCGTCATTTGGCAGTGTACAAAAGTGCTCGTTCCATCTTCGTAGCTGATCATCTATCTTCACTAAAAGGTTGCCGTTGAAATCTAACACGGGCTGGTTAGTGTTAGTGCTGCTACCGTGACCGACAATGTCCTTAGTGATTTTATACAGTTCTCTTGGGTCTCCTCTTCATGCAGCATGTTCCGTATTCTCCTCTCAAGTTCCGGTAGCTCCGTCAACCACTATCCCATCTACTACTTCTTCATCTATCGCCTTTAACCTTCCCTCCACTACTTGTTCGACTTCCTCTATTCCATGTCTTACTACTATGACTTCAGCTTCAACTTCTCCAACTTGTTCCCCTTCTTCCTATCCTATACCAACTTATTCTACTGTACTTTTTTCAATATCTAACCAATCATCCCATCCCGCTCCAATTCCAGTAGCTCCTTCTACCAATATCCCCTCTACTACCAATTCATCTGTCGCTTTCAACTTTCTACTCCCTGTCCTACTACTGTAACTTCTGCTTCATCTTCTACTAACGTCTCTAACTCCTCCCGTACCTTGTCTCCACCAAGAGTTCTTCGCAGTCCAGTGCCATGTATTTTGAAGGTGCTGGATCCTCGTAAACATGTTTTTGTTTCCAGGTTGGATAAGGAGACAACCTGTAAGGACATTGCACGTTATATTTCATCAAAATCATGCAACCTTTCAAATATTAATATTCACAAATTTAATTTTGCTAACCCTAGAGAAGGCTCTTCTTTCAAACTTTCAGTTTCCATGGAAGTATTTTCTGTCATTTGTGACCCTACATTCTGGCCTGCCCATATGGTGGTCCACGAGTTCATTCCTAGAAAAAAATCTAGGGCTTTGCAGGTTACCTTACCAGTCACTACTTCAGCTTCATCTTCTGCTTCTTCCAATTCTCCAGAAAACTAAGTCTATATTTTCAAAATGTTAAAGGGCTAAATCTAAATCTTACTTCATTTTATCTTAGAAGTTTTTCTTTCAGTTCTGACATTATCGTTTTCATTGAGACTTGGCTGCGCCCTGATGTTTTCAACTCTGAAATTTTCAATAACTCTTACTCTACGTTTCGTAAAGATCGCTATGGCTGCGTAGGTGGTGGAGTCCTAATCTTTGTTCTTTCATCTTTTTCGCAAGAACTGGTCTCTCTTGACGATACTGAAAACATTGAATTTATCTGCGTCAAAATTTCATTCTCTAATTATACATTTTTATTAGTTGTTCATATATCCCTCCTTCATCGTCCGACTCAGTCTACTTGGATCACGCGAAAGCTATCCAGAATGTATTAAAGCTCATTAATGACGCTGATATTTTGCTTGTTTTGGGTCATTTTAATCTTCCCTCTAAAAACTGGATTTCTTTTAGTGACTCCAATATCGTTCTTCCTTCTGTAGGCAGCGAGTTCGTAGATTTATTGCTGAATCCCTCTCTCCAGCAAATAAACCACATTTCCAACATCAAACATCGTATGCTAGACCTAGTGTTTCCTATTTGCCATGAAAATACCTCACCTTCGAGATCATCTCCATTGTCAATTCCAGAAGATACCTATCACCCCACTCTCGAGGTGACACTAACTCTTAACCAACTTCTGTCTGCATCTGATTCAACTTGTGCTAAGCCAAGACAAGCTTTTAATTTTAAACATACTAATTTCAATCGTCTTAACTCATTGCTTGCTTCCACGGATTGGTCAATATTGAGTTCTTCTTCTGATATTGATACTGCCGTGCGGTTTTTTAACACGAATACCCTGGATTTTATTAATAAATGTGTGCCTGAAGTGCATGTTACCGACGATTCTAAGCGTCCGCCTTGGTTTTGTATAAATTGGGTCTGTCTAAAAAATATTAAAAATCGGTTATTTAAAAAATTTCAAAATCTAAAAAATATTACAAATCTGTTATTTAAAAAACTAAAAACGCTCTTGTTCCGCAACTGATTATGCTAGTTATGCCGCGGCTCGTAAAAAATTCAACATTTCTAATCAATCTTGCTATAGTAGATATTTGCGCAAAGTAAAAGTAAGTATTAATCGAGATCGCTAGAGGTTGGAAAGAATGCTATATAATACCCTTATCCAAAAAGGGTATTAAATCTGATATATCGAACTACAGAGGTATTGCCATGCTGGGTTCAATTCCTAAGTTTTTGAGCAGATTATAACTGTTTATCTACAGTTCTATATTCGCCCATTGTTGACTATATCTCAGAAGGGTTTTGTAAAGAACCGTTCAACGGTAACCAATCTGTTGGAATTTACTTCTATTGTCAATCACAACTTCTCGGTAGGTAGCCAAACTGATGTTATCTACACCGACTTCAGTAAAGCTTTCGGTAATGCATTGCATGCTTTGCTCATAACCAAACTCAAACCTTTTGGTTTCCCTTCTCATTGCTCCGATGGCTGGCATCTTAACTTGAGCATCGCACTCAAAAGGTACTTTTTAAGTCTTCAATATCTAAGTCTTTAAAGGTAACCTTAGGTGTTCCTCAAGGCAGTCATTTGGGGCCTTTGCTTTTCAACATCTTTATTAATGATCTACCTACCGTCATCAAACTCTGTCAGATTTTAATGTACGCAGATGATGGAAAACTATGTTTCCGCCTTAATAACCCTTCTCACGGGGTTTTCCTTCAGAGTGACATAGACTCTTTATCTCGTTGGTGTTCCAAAAACCATTTAATCCTCAATACCAATAAATGCAAAGTTATGTCCTTTTCTCGCGGAGCCCTTATTTCAAATTCTTATTACATTGACTCAAAGAGTTTAGATCGTATTTCCCAGTTTAACGACCTTGGCATTTTGATGCACTCGAAGTTGCATTTCGTTACCCACGTCGGTCTCTAAAGCTAGAGGTATCCTTGCCTCTATTAAACGCTGGTCTAAGGAATTTGATGATCCGTATACTACCAAAGTACTATACACTTCACTAGTAAGACCTATTCTGGAGTATGCGTCTTGTGTCTGGGATCCTCAATATCAGATGTACATTGATCGTATTGAGTCGGTGCAAAAGCAATTTCTACTTTTTGCTCTCAAAAACTTGCACTGGGATCCTAATGCTTGCCTACCATCTTATCGGTGTCGTCTCAAATTGATAAACCTCCCTACCTTGTCGAGTCGTAGAACGGTCATTGGTGTAACTTTTATGTATAACCTCATTTATGGTAGTATTAACTCACCTTTCTTACTTAGAATGATTAACTTTAGTGTACCAGCACGTCCAACTAGAAACTATTCTCCTATTATTCTTCCCTTTTGTAGAGCTCCTTATTTGCAACATGATCCATTCTATGTCTTATGCAAATCTTTTAATACCCACTTTGCGTGTGCTGCTCCTCCCACCTCTTCTTATGTTATAAAAACTAAATTGTTGGCATCATTGAATTAAAGCATAACTTATTTCTATACTTGTAACCTAAATTTTTCGTCCTTGCTTAAATAGATATGTTATTGTAGGTATTGAATTCCTAGTTTAATATTAGCTTTAGTTTAATCTTGCATGCTGATTATGTTAATGGCTGATGATGTTTTTGTCTGTAGCCAAATATTTAGTACGTAGACATTAGCTTTGGTATCGCCTGATCATCAAAGATATTAGCAATTAAGACCACCTGATCCCAATCTATGTGACTGGGTGAATTTTGATGCCACCTGGGCCTGCCCCATGTGAGATCAGTGTGTGGTAATTGCGTACCTACTAAGTCGATGTAAAAAAAAAAAACAAATAAAAAAGTTTCTCCACCCTTGCCTTCTTATTACGTCTCTCACACCGCTGCACTCTCTTATGAAATGATCTATAGTCGTTCCTTAGAATCAATTTACACTGAGCATCATTCTCTGAATTGATCCTTACTTGAAGTGATCTGCGACATGTGATTTTGTCCCAGGTGTCTTGGAATATCCAGAAATCTTCCGCTCTTGACTGTCTTGGTACAGTTTCAGTTCCAGCTTAAATGAAAGCGCTCTTAATTTGACCCCACATGGCATCTATCTATAACCCAGCGTTTTGTAAGTCTGGAGTAGGTACTCAAGGGTCTCTTGACGATTGTTCGTAAAAAGACCATCTTGTCTTCTTAGCAAACCTATATCATTGGACTGGGCCTTGGCTAAGGCTTTTTGCAGGCGGGCTGCCTTGGGAAGCGATTTCATTCTTCACAGTGCCTGCGCCATATCAAGCGCTTGGCCCGGATAATGTGTATGTTGTAGTCGGTGAGCGCGACGTTATATTCTCCCTACTAACCAGAGGGTTTAGCTCTGTTACTATCTTACTATCTGTCTTTTGGTTGAGGGCACTTAATTCCACCACGGGACCCTTCGTCTGCTATGCGTGGTTCGTTTTGTGTTGCTCTGTCTAAAAGACTTTATGAGCACCTGATTGAGTTGTTCAGCTGATTCGTCTAGCTTGCATAAAGAGCTGATACTCTGAACAAGAGTGCTGGCTTTAAAGCTCACAAATCTTCGATAAAGGTTCCAGTCCGTTTTCCTTGGGGGATACATTGGAGACCGAAGTTGCAAGCTATCGGGTGAGTCGAATCGCATGTGCAAGTGATCGGACAGCGGATCTTCCTCAGAGTCGTGCCAGTCCCATGTGGACTGGCATATGGCCTTGCTGGCAAGGGTGAGGTCAAGTACACAATACCTGTAAGTTGGGACAAAGGTTGGTTTGCATGCCCTGTTTGCTATATCCAGTTAATTAGGCACTCACCTCTTGTGTTTATGCCCCAGATTGTATGATGGGCATTAGGGTCACAGCCGACAATAATTTATCGGTTTGTCCGGCGACAGTGCTCGAAAAATTTCTGGACTTCCAGTGTCGGGATATTCGTGTTATCCGCAGGGGAGTACGCTAAGGCAAGGACAATTTCCTGCACGCCTATTGCCTTAGAAACCACCACGATGGATGCTGTTAGTGGGCCTATGGATGCATTTTGTTAGTTGGGTGTATTTAATACTGTTATCAGTTAGGATAGACGGGGCGTTTCTCCCGAACTGTGATAAAGTAATTTACCCGATTGGGTGGCTAGGCCACGGACAAGGCCACCTGTCACCCAAGGCTTATGTGTGACAGGGGAGTTGAATTTGTTTCCGGCGAATTGTCTGCATAGGATGGCCACGGTCCTTATGGCGTCAGGTTCACCTAAAGGACTTTCATTTTCATTATGGTCGTTCTTCAGGGAACATCAGGTCTCTACGCTATGCAGTGCGTGGCGCTTGTCAGGAGCACCCTGGGTGACTCCCCACCTCAATGATCTGAGCTGGAAGACGACTTCTACCTCGTGCCTCACACTTTTATGTCGAGGCAGAGGAAGATTATCGGCTCCGCGGGCCGGCCAATGGTTTAGTCAGCTTACCAGCCTTACAATGTCATTCAGCTGATTTTAGGGTGGAGTATCCATCGCTGGGCGGGCCGTCAGAGAATTATGAACTAGTTGTTGCCGAGGTGGAGCATGAAGCAGCTGTATCAACCTCGTTGGTGGATAACCCTGGAGTTGTGGGTGGAACTACGGGGCCGCGCTTGTCACCGGGGTTAATGTTCGGATGGTGATGGTGAAGGGTTCTAAATCTACCTTTTCCGCCACAGGCGCCCATCTTTTTGGCACAGCCTGGACTTCAGCGGCAGAGGGCACTTGCTCCACAGCCGCTGCAATACTCTCGCCAGCCCGCATTGGAGCGCTACCAGTCTGACGCTGATTGGTGTTGCATTTCAGCATCAGCTGGGTTGGCCGAAGCGGTCGGCGATAATGCCCTTACTTAAGGCCAGAGCCTTGTAAGTATCAACGTCGACAATGGCTAGGAGGTGTAATTGATAGCCACTTGCCTCTTGGTGCACCACCTTTCGCCGAGCCACTGTCGTGAGGGAGCTCTAGGCGGCTTTGGTGGTAAGGACCTTCTCTTTGGTAAGATTTCCACACTGTGTGAAATAGCCACAGATTACGTGCGTCTGCGAGAATTTGGCCTAATCAAAAAGTTCGATGTACAGATAGCAGTACGGGGTCGCGCTTGTCACCGGGGTTAATGTTCGGATGGTGATGGTGAAGGGTTCTAAATCTACCTTTTCCGCCACAGGCGCCCATCTTTTTGGCACAGCCTGGACTTCAGCGGCAGAGGGCACTTGCTCCACAGCCGCTGCAATACTCTCGCCAGCCCGCATTGGAGCGCTACCAGTCTGACGCTGATTGGTGTTGCATTTCAGCATCAGCTGGGTTGGCCGAAACGGTCGGCGATAATGCCCTTACTTAAGGCCAGAGCCTTGTAAGTATCAACGTCGACAATAGCTAGGAGGTGTAATTGATAGCCACTTGCCTCTTGGTGCACCACCTTTCACCGAGCCACTGTCGTGAGGGAGCTCTAGGCGGCTTTGTTGGTAAGGACCTTCTCTTTAGTAAGATTTCCACACTGTGTGAAAAAGCCACAGATTACGTGCGTCTGCGAGAATTTGGCCTAATCAAAAAGTTCGATGTACAGATAGCAGTTCTCTTTGATGCGTAATTCCTCAACCATGTCGCTGTGGAATTCGTGGAGCATGTTATCTGCAGCCATACGGTTCGGGGAATGCATGCCCCGAATTCTGACTTTAGGTTGCCATCAGGTTTTTTGACGACAACATCTATGATAGGCCCTTGCAGAAGAGCCATGTGCTTGGGATAAACCCAAGTTTGACGCTGTTTGCTAACCGGCTCTAGGAAGCTTCTTCTGACTGAACATGAGTGCGCTTGGGTTTTTTGGTATTATTCATAACGGGGGACTCCTCCTCGGAGCGTGAACTTGTAATGAAGGCCTTCTCACTGCTTTTGGTAAGCTCTCGGGATTCTACCCTGGAGTACCCACTATGAAACTCGGGCGTGAAGCGCCTGCGCCCTTTGGAAGTTAGGCGGACAAAGGCTGGTCCTTCGTCGGAGTTTGTGCAGTTGAGCACCTACCTCTGTGGGAAAGGATTTTTGCGTCGGCAGGCTTTGGGAAGACACAACTTTTCGGTTTGACTACAAATCCGAGAACATGGATTCTTCCGACATGGTCGTCAAGCCGGACCACGGAAGAACTAGCTGAGTCACCTAATTCGACTAAAATTTGCTAGCATTCGAGGCTGTGAACCTGACACCTGACGGCCAGGGCCAGATAATTATATGACATTTTCAACGAAAATGAAATAAAACAGTTAATTTAAAACCCGAACGAGATGATCTCTGTCGACGCAGGTAATCACCACGTTAACAAGTTTAATACAGATAACCTCAGCTAAACATTTGTGTAAATAATCTATACGGCTCCGATATTTAACAGCATGAAACTCCAGCTGTCTTTAAATGATGTCCAGCATAAAATGCTTCTTGATGACTAAGAACTAAAACACGTTGTTACTAAGTCAACGTTAATTATTATAAAGATTTTTTTTTAAGATTAAGATTAAGAATTTGCTTTATTCGCCATTTATAAGTATTAACATTGTTAATATTGCTTAAAGCTAGCAACTAACAATTAATCAGAGATTAGACTTACTGTACAGCTGAGATATTAAATATTTTGGGCTTAATTAATTATTTACATTTAAATTTACATTTTAATTACCCAAGGAAACATGGCATCAAAACCTGGGACCAAAGAAAACTAAAAATAATACTTTAGTCTAGGATCAAATAAAAAGGGGTGGGGGGAAAGGATGGTACTTCGTGAAAGCTAGTCGAAAACTAGGAGGGAAAGTACCCTGCTAAATGTAATATTAATTGTTTTTTGCCTAAATTTACTTGTAGCATGTCAGATGGTGTCATCAATCCTTTCAACATTGGCTTTTGTATGCAAAAGATTTGTTGTATAGAAATATGGCAGATCAAGAGACATTTTAAAATTTTGTTTTGGGCAGTCTGGGATTTTCTTATATGTGTCATTTCGCAGCTAGCCAATATTTCTGACAAGAAGACCAATGAGCTTTGTAGTTTATTTATTATATCTGTACATGTGTTTCCAAAAGTATAAATAGCTGTGTCTTCCGCAAATATAAGCGTACTACATCTTTCAAACAGTGTGATATAGTGTATGTATATATTATAAAGGATGAGCCCGAGCACAGAGCCCTGCGGGACACCAGCACTAATTAGCTTCCTACTGGAATCAGTTCCGTCAAGACTAACGTAAAAGTATATGTCAGTTAGAAAGCTTCGTATTAATATAGTTATGCAAGTAGGGGTATTACAAGTAATTAGTTTAAAAATCAGGTCATGGATAATTGGATAAATTGTGCTAATGTGGTGTAATTGATACTATTATTAATTAGGATAGTCGTGCAAGGGGTTTCCCCGAGCTGTGGTAAATCACAGTTACTAAGGACATAAATTTAGATGGGAACATCTTCAACAGAGATTTCCAAATATGCGCGTATGCAGATGATGTGCTCATAATTTCCAAAAGAGAAAATGTTCTGTTCCGCAAAACGAATTTGAAGAAAGAGTTAAAGCCTTAGGATTTAATGTTAATACAGATAATACAAAATACATGATTCGAGCAGCCCAAAACATAACTCGTAATGACTTGATAATCGGCGATTATGTTTTTGAGAACGTCCATGAATTCAAATACTTGGTCTTCACGTTATCGGAAAATAAAAATTCAACAATTGCTATCGGCGAGAGAATAAAGTCTGCGAACAGGGCGTACTACGAGAAAATGAAGTTCTTTCGCTCTAGAATCCTATCAAAGACGCAGAAAATGAGAATGTAAAAACCACTAATACGTCCAGTGCTTGCGTACGGTGCAGACATTAAAAACAAGTGATACCAATCAATTATTGACTTTCTAAAGTAAAATATGTGGCCTAGTCCGTCTAGACGATGGAACCTATCGAATCTGATTCAACAATGAACCGAAACCATTAAAGGCGGCCAAAATGTTGTACATTTTATAAAGGCACAGCGTATTAGGTGGATTGGTCACGTGATGAGGATGCCAGCAAAAAGAATGCCATGAAATGCATTTATACTGCACTCATTGGAGTAAGAAAATGTGGGCGCCCAAGAAAAAGATGGATTGAAGACGTCGAAGCACACCTAAATAAGTTGAGTGTTGGTAACTGGAGAGTTCTGACTAGAGATAGAGAAGAATGGTGAAAATCGTTGATAAAGCTATGGTCCACACCGGACTGTGAATGCTAAGAAGAGAAGAGTGTGGTTTTCATTATAGTGGAAATTTAGTTGATTTGTGGCCTTCGCTACATTTTACACACCGTTATGACATTGCACTAAGTCGTCAAAATTTGTAGGAGGCTTCATAGTAACCTTGGCATTACAAAGTTTTTTGACTTCGAACACTTTTTCGCTATTTGGTGCTGACTCAATATCAAATAAGAATATTGGCATAACAGCATTGGTGATACGGGCTTTACCAAAGGCGGTGTATATTACGCCGTGACTAAGTTCGTGGAGAATTCTAATGGTGTATTGAAGAGAGGCCGAATAATACAAGTTTTTAATTGCCGCACGATATGCATTTTCTTCTTTCAACTGGTAGGAGTGAAATAAAACTGTCTTCTAATAGGAATAATCATTTCCAGTGACGATATTTTAAAGCAGTTCTCGCATTGTTTGAATGTCTTCCATCAAGGGAATAAAGATTGCATGGTGTTTGAACTTTGGTGTTTGAGTGTTGATGTTTATAAATCTGGCAACACTAATCTGATTGTATCAAACGAACATGTGCTTGAATAGTGACATTTCAGGCTAAATTTCTTGTGAAGACGACTGTGTAATTCGTTGCTCGTGTTAAAGGTTATACTGATTAGAATATGACTGAAATATCTGAAAAAATACGCTATGTGATGCTTTTTACTATCAAAAAGGGAAAAACCCTGCAAAAACATGCCAAAATAATTGTGCAGTTTACGGTGAGAATGCTGTGAGCGAATTCCGGACCTAGGAGTGCACCTCTCACTGGTTGGCCTGTCACTGAAAAAGTCGATTAAATTTTGCAATTGATGGATAAAGACCAGCACGGAAGTTGTCAGGAGATAGTGGAGGTACTAAACATTAACACATGACACGTTTTGAATAATATAAAATAGCATACTACTCAAAGAAGCTCGATGATTGGGTGCGACATGAATTAACACAAAGAAATTTAATTGACCGAAATCATGTGAAATGCTGCTGAAACGTAACGAAATGGAAATATTTTTGAAGCAAATCAATACGGGCGATGAAAAACGGATTACATTTGAGAATATCTAATGCAAGCGATCATGGTCAAAGGCCGGTGGCCTTCCACAAGCGACTTCAAAGCCTGGATTGACGGCAGACAAGGTTATGTTGAGTGTTTGGCTAGATTGGAAGGGAATTGTCTATTATGAGCTGCTAGAACGTAGCGAAACGATCAATTCGGTCCTCTACTGTGCACAACTCAAACGTTTGAATAAAGCAATTAAGAAAGCGCGACCAGAATTGGCCAACAGAAAGGGAGTTGTCTTCTATCATGACAATGCTAGGCCAAACATATATTTGATAAAACTGATCAAATTGATTGAGCTTGCACCCTCTGAGTTCCATTTGTTTCGGTCTATGCAAAACTCTCTTCACAGTAAAAAATTGGCCGACCGAAGTGCTGCTGAAAATCACTTGGCCAAGTTTTTCGCTGATAAACAGAAGTTCTCCACCAATGGAATATGAAGCTACTCGGAAAATGGCAAAAGGTCATAGATAATAATGGCCAAAATGTACTTGATTGAAATTGGTTTTGAATAAAGAAAAATTTTTTTAAAAATGTACCAAAAAACTGGCTTTCTGTATGACCCAATGTAATATTTTTTTTTCACTCTCGTTATTCTGTTATTATAAAAACCAAATTAAATTAAACTATTTACATAATTAACAATACCACTTATATTACTTAGTGGGAAGGAACATATTCGGTATTAAAAGGCCTCAGCATCCTACGTCCTCCCATTTTGCATCTCTTCAAAAGGCGCCTGAATAGTTTATTTTCAACCGCTCCACATACTTTTTGGATTGACGATTAATCACACCGCTAATTTTTCGGATTTTTAAGTCGTTCTCAAGCTCAGCTGTCCTCATGATACATGGAGCACCAGTAATTATATTCGACCTCTTGGCCTGCAGTACTCCTATCTTTGAGATATTAGATTTCGCTGCTATGCCATGCACCTGCAAGCCATATCGCCAAGCAGGATCAAATGCGAGGGATTTCGTAATGTTAGAAATATGAGTTTTAAACGTTACCTATACAGATCCACACCCAGTTCTCAACCAGAACACCTGAATGGTGCCGAAAGACTGCCGGCCTTATGAATCATGGAAATTCTAGCCTTCTTTCACTGTTTTGTTGTCTGCTAAGCCGTAGCTTGCTTTTTTCCTTGAGTATTTTATTTTGTTTGTTTTATTTTAATGGTATATTTAGAGTGAATTCTTCTGCCATGATCAGCCCAGGTCATGTAAAATTGATTTAAAATGTATATTTTGCGCTAGGTATGTCCAAAAATCCAAGTTGAATACAGCTAATTCTACGTTGACTACCAAACAGATAAAACAGCAAGGAACTGCAAGTGTCCCATGTGAAAACAATATCAAACCACCTGCGCTACTGCGAATACAGGAAAGAAAGAAATAAATTTTGCCTTCGCCCAACAACAAAGCGTGTGACATTTGTTTTTTCCTTATTTGCCGAACATAAGGGAAGACAAAAAAAAGAATATTCCTGCGTGAGTGAATATGTATACTTTTTGCGTGCACGCAAATTTGAAGTCAACAACGAAACGGGGCCTGACAAGCGAAGATTGACTTGTGGGCTACGATGTGAAGGGGGGCGCGTGCGGGAATAAAAATTCCTCCTGGTTCCTCCTTTGCTACGCTCACGCAACAATAAAGTCTAGACCATTTGTCTCTTTCTTCATTGACGATCGAGGAAAGAACACAACACAAAGTAAGGGTGACGAAATTTGCTTTGCGCAATTGAGACTCGAACTTCGCGGACTGTGCGTATTTCTCGTACAGTCGAACTGCCAAATCTTGAATGCATAACAAAAGTTCAAATTATGAGGATATTCGAGTTATGGAAGACATATTATATTAATTTTTCACTATAAACGTACTCAATTCGAGTCATGCAGATATTCGACTTATAAAAGTTCGACCTATGGAAATTCGACGATAGTTAAAAATTTCACTTGGGTTTCTTTGGCTGTTCAATAAATGCGCATTCACTGTACTTGCTCTTGAAATGGATTTCGTTTTCTGCCACAACCGAAAATATTCATCAAAAAGTTGAAGTCAAAAATCAAAACTTGCCATTGTGTGGGTGACCTTGTTGTGTGGGTGTGGTACGTGTATGGGATTGTGTTGGTTTTTATTGTCTCCCTTGCGTGCGAAATGTGATAAGTTTGAGTGTGTTGTGTAAGTAGAGTGCATGTATAAGGTTGTTTTGGTCTTCTTTTTCGACCTTGCGTGCAAAGTGTGATAATTTTGAGTGTGTTGTGTAGGTATAGTGCGTGTATAAGATTGTATTTGTTTCTTATTGTGTGTATCACTGGGAATATTTTTGTACGATTTTGTTTTGTTGTCATGCCTACTTTTTTTGCTGGCCGCCTGGTATTTTCATTTCGTTCATATAAATGAATAAAGGCAAAATACAAGGCAGCCCTTGCTAATATGGGCTCAATTTGGTTTGTAGTTTAAAATTAAAGAAAACTCCACACAATTTGCTTAATATTCTCGAACCTTGCAAATAAAAAACTTTGAACAAAAAAATCAAAGAAAGAAGACAGTGTCTTTGATTTTTGTTTTTAATTTGTCTTTCTTGTGTTTTTGTAATTTACTTATCATTGAATATTTTCCCCTTTTACGGCAGTCCGGAATATTTTACGCCACATGGTTGAACAGACAACAAATCTGTACAACTGCTTAAAATTTAACATAAGCCAATCGTTTCTTAAAAGTCTCTCCGGCCATTTTTTTAAGGGAGAAATGTGAACTTTATATAAATAAGTTCTCTCTGATTTATTCTCTCTCTCTATCAAGTCTCTCTCAAGACGCAACAACATCAGTTCTTTTTTCATGAGTTCAAGCTCCCTTGCTGTGGCTTGTTGCCGCCACAGTTCTTTATTCGTTCGTTCATTCGACCTACCGTTTGTCATTTCATTTGGCTTTTCTTTTATCGTTTGCCTTATGTTTGTCTTATCATTTTTCTGCTTCTCTTTTCTCACATCTCTTTGGTAACGCACTTCGTTTGCCTTCTCATTTGTGTTTCGCCACTGCCTCTCCTTCATTTCATTTTTGTTTGCCTCTTCATTTTGCATTTCATTCGAACTTTCGCTTAACTTTTCATTTGTCACATCATTTTCTACTACGCAAATTTGCGAAGCCACAAACTCGTCGTCTCCGCTTGGACATCTTCCTTTGCAACTTTTATCTACCTCACTAATACGAGCCGCCATCGTTTGTTTATTTCCATGCGAGGACTATTTCAAATTTCTACACCACTCACGCAATTCTTTCGTAGTGTACTCCTCAGCACACCGGGAACATTTTCAAAAACGCGACGAAAGAGAGAAAAAAAATCTTTTTTTCGTACGTATCCCACTTCTGAATATTGTAGGCCAATTAATACACACGTCTTTTTCCTTTCACAGCACGACACAGACTGACTTTTGGGCATTCATACTTTTGACATTCACACCTTTTACATTCACAGAACTTGCTTATGCTACGTTATAATTTATATGCTTAAACTTAATATAAACTTAACCAAACTTACGAACTAACTAATAATTAATACAACTTATATTACTACAATAATAATAATAATAATAATAATAATAATAATAATAATAATAATAATAATAATAGTAATAATAATAATAATAATAATAATAATAATAATAATAATAATAATAATAATAATAATAATAATAATAATAATAATAATAATAATAATAATAATAATAATAATAATAATAATAATAATAATAATAATAATAATAATAATAATAATAATAATAATAATAATAATAATAATAATAATAATAATAATAATAATAATAATAATAATAATAATAATAATAATAATAATAATAATAATAATAATAATAATAATATTGTTTGTGTGGGTAGGAAGGGGGTTATACCTACCGCATCTCACACCGTCGTGTGGTATGTGGGGCTCGCAACCACTAAAATCCCCTCCCCATCAGGCGGATCTCCACTTCGGAACAACGTTCGCATTACTTCAAAGTCGGGCCTCTTTCCGCTCTCTGCGCGCCCGTCTATGGATGATCTGAGGCCAGACCGCCCTGTTGTGTCCTTATGACAAGGTCCTTCTTCTTCAGTTGAAGAATTTCGTAAACAAAAACAGCCACTTGTTTCCAGTTCTCTTCAATACCCTTTATTTTACCTACGATGTGATCGGATGTGATATGTCCGATCGATTGTGTTAGTCGACTGTGTTTTCTGCGTTGTCTATTTCGGCGACTGCGTATATACAACTGGCTTCAGCGCTTTTGCCGATTTTGAACAGGGAGGAGCTAAAATATCCATGCCCTCTCAGCATTTGTGTGATGTAGTAATATACTTCGCCATGTTTTCTTTGTACCCAAACTTTGTTATCAGGTATAGGCCTTTCTGTCCATCTTTCCGTGCTCTTATTAGTCCATCTCTCTTGCCATAAGTCAAGACTTTCCTCTTTGCAATGGTCGACTGTTTGTCTTGTTGCTACCCCTGCTTGACGCAACTCGTAAATTCTATTTCGCTCCGTGGCTATCAGATCAATCGGCTTCACCCAAGCGCCGACAAGTGCTGCTGCTCTAGATACCGTTCGATATGCGCTTTTTGTCCTCATCGCGTAGGTTCGTTGTACCAACAGCAAAGATTTCGCGATGTATTTCACGTTTAATGTGTCTGTCCAGAATTCGCATCCGTATAACAGGATAGCGTTGTTTATTTCCTTCAATTTCCGCCTAGATTGAAGTGGTCCGCCTATGTTTGCCATGAGCCTGCTGCGTGATTTTATTGTATCTGCTATGCATATCGCGTGATGGATTTGCGGCCCGGACGTCAGCTTTGTATCAAACCTGACTCCTAGGTATTTTATCACATTTTGTGTCCTTATGATGGTATCGTTCTCATATCAATTTCCAATGGCATCCGACGTCTAGTGACCAGCAATGGCTCGGTTCTTTCAGTAGCCATCTGAAGGCCTTGTCTGTCAAGCCATTGCTTAACTCGTATAATCACCTGGTTGAGCTTGCGTTGAGAATGTTTGGTGTTACGTGCCGAGATTACTGCGACTATGTCATCTGCATATCCTACTCCAACGAACACAACCTCAAACACTTGCGCCTCTGATAATCTTCCAAAAAACGGAATCATTGCTCTTCTCATGCTGTTGTTCGAACTCCTCTATACATAATCTAATTATTAATTTTCGGAATGTCAGAGGCCTAAATTCTAAAATTACTAAACTTTCTTCAAATAGTTTTTCTTTCTATTCTGACATTATTTTATTTGCGAAACTTGGCTGCGTCCGGACGTTTTAAATTCTGAGTTGTTTAACAGTAGCTTCTCAACTTATAGAAAAGATCGTATTCGACGCATTAGTGGCGGAGTGTTGATCTCTGTCAAGGCATCGTATACCTCAGACACAGTGTCTATTTACAATACTGACGACATTGAGTTTATTTGTGTAAAATTATTAATCGCTTACTAATTCACACCTATTTTTAACTTGCTCCTATATTGCACCTACATCGAATGGATCGGTTTACAATGCCCACTTCCCTGATATTAAAGAAATCATTTCATTGGTCAAGGATTCCGATAAAGTCCTAATTATGGGATACTTCAACATTCCTTATTTTTCTTGGTCCGCTTGGTTCCGAACGGAACTTAAAACTTGAAAAACTTAAACTACTAATTTTAATAAAAACTATCACTATCCATATTCTTTGAGTAATTTTAACCAATTAAATATGCCGGTAATCGAATATGATACAGTTTTAAATTACTTAAAAGCCTTAAAACTAATTTTTTTACCGGGTCCGGACTGTGTATGTAGTTCTAGTCTAAAGCTGTGTACTAATGCTTTGCAAACACCAATCTGCAAACTGTTTGACATTTCCTTGAATACCTGTATTTTACCTAGTATGTGGAAACAATCTTACATTATTCCTCTCCATAAAAAGGGTAATAAAACTGATATTTCAAATTACAGAGGAATCGCTAAACTGTGTGCGATTCCGAAGTTATTTGAACATATAATTACCGATCAGATTCAGCATTTCGTTCTTCCTTTGTTGAGTATTTCTCAACTAATAAGCTGTCAACTACGACCAATTTACTAGAATTTACTTCTCTAGTGTAGGCCAATTAATAAACACGTCTGTTTCCTTTCACAGCACGACGTAGACTCATTTTATTTCTTTCGCCTTTTGGGCATTCACACATTTGACATTCACAGAACTTTCTTAAGCTACGTTAACTAATACAACTTATATCACTACACTAGTTAATGTTAGTTTTTGTCAACAGCGCCAAATGGACGTTTTTTACACTGATTTCAGTAAGGCCTTCGACAGTGTTTGTCATTCCTTACTTCTTCATAAACTGGATGCCTTTGGTATTCCACCCAACCTGGTCAGTTCGATTACTTTCTACCTAACTTCCAGAATACAAAATGTTTTGTTTAAAACATACACATCCGAGACAATTTGTGTAACCTCCGGTGTCCCTCAGGGCAGTCACCTTGGTCCGGTTTTATTTAATATTTTTATAAACGATTTGCCAGTTGCCATTAAAAATTCGCACGTGTTGATGTACGCTGACGATGTGAAACTATGCATGTCTATTTTATCTCCTGTCCATTTAGAGTTTCTTCCAGATGACCTTGACTCTTTATATAGTTGGTGCTCCATAAATTTTCTTCGATTGTAAATAATTATCGTATCAACGATCACATACTAGAACGTGTTTCACAATTTAATGATCTAGAGGTATTGGTGGACACAAAGCTCCATTTCGGATGCCACATTTAGTTATCCGTCAATAAGGCTAAGGGTGTGTTAGGATACATTAAACGGTGGTCTAAGGAATTTAATGATCCTTATACCACTCAATTGCTGTACACATCCTTAGTTAGACCTATTTTGGAATATGCATCTTGTGTATAGGATCCCCAGTCTAGAATGTATAGCGATCGCATTGAATCATTACAAAAACAATTTTTACTGTTTGCACTGCGTAACATGCACTGCGATCCAAATGTCCACCTTCCATCCTATCGATGCCGCCTAAAGCTTATCCAACTATCTTCGTTTGCCAGTCGTAGAACTACTATCGGTGTGATGTTTCTACATAACTTAATTGTTGGTAGTGTCTATTCTCCTTTTTCGCTTGATAGCATAAACTTTAACATTCCTTCTCCGGTTAATAGAGAACTACTAGAACTACTTATCTGCTGCATGATTCATTTCGCGTGTTATGTCAATCATACAATTTGCACTATAACCTAATTTCCATCTCTAAATCTTCTGATAATTTAAAACCTACCCTTACATCAACACTTAGTAAATAATGTTCACTTTAATGAACTCACAGTTCTCACACATGTAACGTCGTCTTAATTAACGTTGTTGAATTAATGCTAGCTTTACTTCTTTAAATCTTTGTTATGGTATGTAATGAACTCTAAGTGGAATCTTAACTTTACTTTATCTTGCATGCTTATTTGTTAGAGGATGATGATGTTCTTATCTGTAGCCAAATACGTAGTCTGTAAATATTAGCTTTATTTACGCTTGTTCAACAAAGAAATTAGCAATCAAGATTTTAATTATATAATTATAATTATCTTGAAATTGGATACGTTCTTTAAAATGGAAAATCCCTAAAATCGTCCCCATTCCAATGTTTTGGCATAATGGCCTGATTTTTAGGATAATTACTTGTAATAGCCCTACTTACATAACTGAATTAATACGAAGGTTTCTGGCAGGTACTTTTACGCTAGTCTTGACGGAACTGATTCTAGTAGAAAGCTAAATAGTGCTGGGGTCCCGCAGGGCTCTGTGCTCGGGCCCACAATGTTTGAAAGATGTAGAACGCTTATATTTGCGGAAGACACAGCTATTTATACCTCTGGAAACACATGTACAGATATAATAAATAAACTACAACGCTCATTGGACTTCTTGTCCCAATATTTCTACCAGTGGAAAATTAAGGTTAATGCCTTAAGGGTCAGAAATATGGGCTAGCTATTTTCAAAATATCTCTTGATCTGCCATATTTCTATACACAAATCTTTTATATACAAAAGCCAATGTTGAAAGGATTTATGACACCATCTGACATGCTACAAGTAAATTTAGTCAAAAAACAATTAATATTACATTTAGGAGGGTACTTTCTCTCCTAGTTTTCGACTAGCTTTCACGAAGTACCATCCTTTCCCCCCACCCCTTTTTATTTGATCCTAGACTAAAGTATTATTTTTAGTTTTCTTTGGTCCCAGGTTTTGATGCCATGTTTCCTTGGGTAATTAAAATTTAAATTTAAATGTAAATAATTAATTAAGCCCAAAATATTTAATATCTCAGCTGTACAGTAAGTCTAATCTCTGATTAATTGTTAGTTGCTAGCTTTAAGCAATATTAACAATGTTAATACTTATAAATGGCGAATAAAGCAAATTCTTAATCTTAATCTTAAAAAAAAATCTTTATAATAATTAACGTTGACTTAGTAACAACGTGTTTTAGTTCTTAGTCATCAAGAAGCATTTTATGCTGGACATCATTTAAAGACAGCTGGAGTTTCATGCTGTTAAATATCGGAGCCGTATAGATTATTTACACAAATGTTTAGCTGAGGTTATCTGTATTAAACTTGTTAACGTGGTGATTACCTGCGTTGACAGAGATCATCTCGTTCGGGTTTTAAATTAACTGTTTTATTTCATTTTCGTTGAAAATGTCATATAATTATCTGGCCCTGGCCGTCAGGTGTCAGGTTCACAGCCTCGAATGCTAGCAAATTTTAGTCGAATTAGGTGACTCAGCTAGTTCTTCCGTGGAAGCACTAAACTACGACCATGTCGGAAGAATCCATGTTCTCGGATGCGGAGTCAAACCGAAAAGATGTGTCTTCCCCCAGCCTGTCGACACAAAAGTCCTTTGCCACAGAGGTAGGTGCTCAACTGCACAAACTCCGACGAAGGACCAGCCTTTGTCCGCCTAACTTCCAAAGGGCGCAGGCGCTTCACGCCCGCGTTTCATAGTGGGTACTCCAGGGTAGAATCCCGAGAGCTTACCAAAAGCAGTGAGAAGGCCTTCATTACAAGTTCACGCTCCGAGGAGGAGTCCCACGTTATGAATAATACCAAAAAACCCAAGCGCACTCATGTTCAGTCAGAAGAAGCTTCCTACAGCCGGTTAGCAAACAGCGTCAAACTTGGGTTTATCCCAAGCACATGGCTCTGCTGCAAGGGCCTATCATAGATGTTGTCGTCAAAAAACCTGATGGCAACCTAAAGTCAGAATTCGGGGCATACATTCCCCGAACCGTATGGCTGCAGATAACATGCTCCACGAATTCCACAGCGACATGGTTGAGGAATTACGCATCAAAGAGAACTGCTATCTGTACATCGAACTTTTTGATTAGGCCAAATTCTCTCAGACGCACGTAATCTGTGGCTATTTCACACAGTGTGGAAATCTTACCAAAGAGAAGGTCCTTACCACCAAAGCCGCCTAGAGCTCCCTCACGACAGTGGCTCGGCGAAAGGTGGTGCACCAAGAGGCAAGTGGCTATCAATTACACCTCCTAGCCATTGTCGACGTTGATACTTACAAGGCTCTTGCCTTAAGTAAGGGCATTATCGCCGACCGCTTCGGCCAACCCAGCTGATGCTGAAATGCAACACCAATCAGCGTCAGACTGGTAGCGCTCCAATGCGGGCTGGCGAGAGTATTGCAGCGGCTGTGGAGCAAGTGCCCTCTGCCGCTGAAGTCCAGGCTGTGCCAAAAAGATGGGCGCCTGTGGCGGAAAAGGTAGATTTAGAACCCTTCACCATCACCATCCGAACATTAACCTCGGTGACAAGCGCGGCACCGTAGTTCCACCCACAACTCCAGGGTTATCCACCAACGAGGTAAATACAGCTGCTTCATCCTCCACCTCGGCAACAACTAATTCAGCATTCTCTGACGGCCCGCCCAGTGGTGGCTACTCCACCCTAAAATCAGCTTCCTGACATTGTAAGGCTGGTAAGCTGACTAAGCCATTGGCTGGCAAGCGGAGCCGATAGTCTTCCTCTGCCTCGACATAAAGGTGTGAGGCACGAGGTAGAAGTCGGCTTCCAGCTCAGATCATTGAGGCGGGGAGTCACCCAGGGTGCTCCTGATAAGCGCCACGCCATCTGTCCTAATTGATAACAGTATTAAATACACCCCACTAACAAAATGTATCCATAGGCCCGCTAACAGCGGCTATCGGCATGTATAAAATTGTCCTCTCCTCAGCCTACTTTCCAACAGACAAGCAAATATCCCGTCACTGGTAGTTAAGAGGCTTGTCGACCGCTGTCGCCCGACAAAAGACAAAAAGGAAAGACGGTCTTTTTATTAATAGTCGGCAAGAGGCCTTTTTGCCATCTCAACTTCGCTGCAACCACACACCCCTGACCCGTGGATCTTAGGACGTCGTGCTAGCAACCTTTCTCGCGTAATTTTTGACGAAGACAAGGTACTCTGGTCTATCTACTTATTCTAGCCTTTTAAGGCAGCAAGCGCCGATGGCATTTTTCAGGCTCTGCTGTAGAATTGCATCGACGTAATCATCGAACCACTAATTGGTCTCACTAGTCTAACTTTGTGCACCCTAAAGACTATGGACCATTTAATGGAGCTCCATGTCAGGCAAAGGCTTGCAAACAGGAATAGAATCAAAAATTGATTAACAATCGTTTTCGAAAAAACGGAAAAGTTAACAATATTAAAGTCGAAAAAATTTTACAAAAGTAACCATCGCGACGCCTGAATTGATAATACATATGTATAGTGTTATCAGTACTCATGTACATCAGGTGTAAATTAAATAACACGTAACATGAATAAATATATAATATAATAATAAACAATAAAATAAAAATGGATCTGTATATCTATTATATTTAGTATTCATACGTATTTTATAGCTTCAGTCAACGATACACAAAATGAAAATGTACGTTGTTTTTAGCGCCTATTCAAAATTCATCATTCACCGTTTCCATTTACGCTTTAATGGATTCATTAATCTTATTTGTTTGATAGATGAGAACGGCATTATGATGGGAGAATTTGGCTTTTTTACGGCAGATGGAATTTACCATGTTACTATCTATGCGACCGATGAGAACGGCAAATTTCGCATATTGGCGATGCGTAATTACCCCTATGTATCTATGGGTTCTAGTGAGTAGTACAATTTTTTTAATAAATTACTTTATAACAAAGGTATAATTGAAATTCTTTTTAGAGTCCACTGCTGACTTAATGACGCCTAAGGCTACGATCAGCACAACGACTACGGAGCAACCGAAGGAACCATCGCCGAGATACAATTTGAATACGCAATCCTGTTCGGGTTGCTACGTCAAGAATGACGCCACAATACCGATGGTACTAACAAAAACACAAATTCGACCTTTATCAAAACGTTTGAAAGTCGTGCTAGACACAACTCGATCAGGTACTTACGTAGAACTCAAGGCATTGTCCGAAACCGACCTATAAATTGTTTCAGCATTACAAAAACAGATAAGCACATATACAGCTCAAACGAAAATCAGTACGAACAAAATTTCCCCAATAATTTGAGCACCAAAATAAGGTCAGGAAATGAAAACAGGAGAAACGTTCACTCCATTGTGATTAATGAATTTAGTGCAGCAAATGCAAGTGGTATGACAAATACAAATAGTGTGATCTTAGAGGCCGATCTCGTGTAGAGTCCGAACAGCCAATCATTAACACCAGCATGCATTAATTCTGGTCATTTTTTAATGCAAAAACGCATTTATTGAGAAAAATTGGTACAATATTTATTACTCGAAATATTTTCCATTATTTTCTAAAAACTTTTCCTACCTTTGTGGCAACTTGGCAATACCGCGTCGAAATAACAGTCGTGGCTTGGAACCAACCATTGGCCCATTTCCGTACTTCATCAGTATTTCGAAACCAACCAAGTAAGCCATGCTGCATGGATCTGAACAAGTGGTAATCAGAAGGCGCTATGTCTTGTGAGTAAGCTGGGTGCGGCAGAACTTCCCAATCGATCTCTAACAGTGTATCCTTCACAACTCTTACAAGGTGTGGCCGAGCGTTGTCATGCAAGAGAATGACCTTGCGTCTCTTGCTCGCTATCGGTGGTCTGTCTAGCAACAATGCGTTATTCAATTGGTTCAGTTGACGTTGGTACATATCTGCAGTAACAGTTTTGTTCTGTTTTACAAGTTCGTAATGCACTACTCCTTGCTGATCCCACCATGTACAGCAAGACCTTATGACCATGAATATTCGGCTTCGGTGTCAATGTAGATGGCTCTCCTTGGTTAACCCATGCCAAAATCCACCTTTCATCGCCGGTCACAATACGCCACAGAAAACTCTTATTTTTTTGCCTATCAAAAATTGACACTGCGATGTTGAAGCGGTTTGAAATCGTTTTTTCACTCAATTCGTATGGGAGCCATTTTCATCTTTTTGGATCTTTCCCATCGCATGTAAACGTCTGGAAACGTCTGATTCATCAACTGCTAAGTTCTCTGCAAGTTCCTTCAGAGTTTGAGTCGAGTCTCCGTCCAATAAGTCTTCCAATTCATTATCCTGCAACTTTTTTGATGCTCTAGGCCGTTCTTTGCCATTGACATAAAAATCACCACTTTGAAATCATTGAAACCAAACCCGCCAATTGAAATATGACGGAGCAGCATCTCATACGTGTTTGAGAAGCTTGGGAAACAGATTTATTGAAATCAAATAAATAGAGTAATTAATGTCGAAAATTCAATTTCGTGCGTCCAATGATTACCGTCAATATATATTAAATAACTTAATACCACTAAATGGAAAGCTGCTATTTTAGTATTGAAAAATGTCAAAACCATTGAATTAGAGAGCTGTTTTCCAGGTATTTGCACTGACACTGTGAATTTTGACCATTAGATATCACTGACTAGAATTAATGCAATCTCCCATAATAATAATAATAATAATAATAATAATAATAATAATAATAATAATAATAATAATAATAATAATAATAATAATAATAATAATAATAATAATAATAATAATAATAATAATAATAATAATGATAATAATAATAATAATAATAATAATAATAATAATAATAATAATAATAATAATAATAATAATAATAATAATAATAATAATAATAATAATAATAATAATAATAATAATAATAATAATAATAATAATAATAATAATAATAATAATAATAATAATAATAATAATAATAATAATAATAATAATAATAATAATAATAATAATAATAATAATAATAATAATAATAATAATAATAATAATAATAATAATAATAATAATAATAATAATAATAATAATAATAATAATAATAATAATAATAATAATAATAATAATAATAATAATAATAATAATAATAATAATAATAATAATAATAATAATAATAATAATAATAATAATAATAATAATAATAATAATAATAATAATAATAATAATAATAATAATAATAATAATAATAATAATAATAATAATAATAATAATAATAATAGTAATAATAATAATAATAATAATAATAATAATAATAATAATAATAATAATAATAATAATAATAATAATAATAATAATAATAATAATAATATAATAATATAATAATAATAATAATAAATATTATTAGCATGCATTGTCAGGGTTGGCTTATGAGTGTGGTTCGTATAAAAACATATATTTGGAAAATTTGCATTTATTGTATCACAAAACTTCCAGTAGATTCGGAGAAAATTGGCTGTAAAAGTGGGACAGACAGAAACACAAGTGATCCTGATAAGGGCTTCCGTTTGACTCAAACGTACGGACACCAAAAAACCTAATCAAAGCACCACTGAGCACCACTCAAATACAAAATCAAACATACTTAAGCAATCTATACACACCACACACCACAATATTAACAAATCCAATACCTCACAACAATCCAGAAATACAGCCTAAAGGACCTGACATTCAAGTACCAAAGAGACAAACAGGAAATGTGTCACTTGAACCAATGAACACGGCCTTAAAGGCCGTAACACAAGCAAGCAAAACGAGTATTACAACGCCAAACATTTAATGTGGGGTACTATTATTATTTTTTTTTTCATTCTGACACTAATATGGACAAAACGCTTTTGATAACCCTAATACAGGTGTACCGCAAACAGGCGCTGGAAACACATCCAGTTTCAAAACACCAAAGGTTGTGGGGATAGACGGTATGACGCGTAATAGTTACGACATAAAAGCTGTACTTAATTCTTGGCATTACTTTTACCAGCAGATAATGCGCCTCTCACCGATATAACTTTGGAAGATGCTACACGGCCGCAATCTACTGACAAGTTTAAGCCCAGTTCAGGCAACCACCATCTACATGCTGGCAACTCCGGCAGTGCTGGTGGCACTGACGATTTATATCGTTTCAAGTACACTCTCGACTATAATGGCCACATGGAGTCGGGCTCCCGCAACGGCAAGAAGAAAGGGAGCTACTTTGTCATTGGTGATGACAGAATTAAAGTGGCGCAAAGTGGATGCTAGTGGACCGCCAAGGGACAACAAGCTGGAAGATTACGAATTAACATGGTTCAAGAAGGAGTGATCTGCGCTTAGTCCAAATACATATACAATATATTTGGATAGGAAGTGCACCTAAGCTTAACTGAACATTAAAAAGAAAATTTCTGTATGTAAAATTTATGACAAAGAGCCATGTTATTTAAATCTTTTTTATTCTGTTTCACTTTGTTTTGCAATACCATTTTTTTGTCAACTCTAGTGTTAGTTATTTTTCATTCGTAATCTAGTGTTAGTAAATATAAAGTGGTTACTGTTGCTTGTTGACGTCAGAGTCAGGCGCATCAGTTACCGCCACAGATACTTTCCCCTTAGTAAGTTTTATGAGAATATGTTTGCATTTGTTTCTCTTGCGTACTTTCTGAGCGGGGTATGCTATTCATAAATTTCGTTGAAGCAAAATGCTGGTTTAGACATTCTGCAGAAATAATGTGTTGTTGGCTTTCTATTAGTAAGATGAATACTCCATCTCTAAGGGGTTTTTATGTTGTCAGATCGTAGAAAAACATGTGTGCAACTGTATAAATCTTTTAGGAATTTGGTTTTGAGATTGTGATGAGCTGCAGGTTGTGGTCGTACGTTTCGAATATGGTCACAGATTTTAATTAGAAGTTGTGGTTGACGACACTAGCATCAATATCGATGAAAAATTCTCCAGGACACTGCTATGTCTGGTTTGAAAACTTTATTGGGGCCTAACATGACTATAGATAGCAGCTTTATTAATGGAATGTCGGTGTTACACATCAATGATGTTTTCAGACTGCGGTGCCTTCATATAATTATGCCTTTCGCTACTGGGTGATATGGCGTTGTGTGTACTGCGTAGCAACAATGTCGGCAGTCATGTCTTTTAATGGTGCGACTTCTGGACGTCGTGAGAAATGTTCTATCATTGTGATACAGTACTTATAGCCATCGCAATTTGGTAGTACTATTCTGCAAATGGAGCAAATCCGGTATCTCGGTTTGATCCTGGATAAGCGTCTTACTTGGCGTGCACACATTAAGGTAGTTACAGCGCGCTGCTACCAAAAGCTCAAGAAACTGGAGTGGCTCCTCCGCCCATCGAATAAGTTATCTTTAACTAATAAAAGGCTCATCTATCTGCAAGTAGTGGCGCTGCGCCATACAAATTTGGGGCACTACTGCTGCCTACAACATCAGAAAAGTGCAGGCGTGTCAGAGCAAGGCTCTCAGAAGATTTACGGGCGCCCCTTGGTACGTCCGCAACACCACGCTGCATAGGGATCTTGCCGTGCCAACTGTTATGGAGGTGATTAATTCTCACAGCTGCCGCTATCACTACAGACTTTTGTCGCACCCAAATCCTCTAGCTTTCTCCCTCACCCGTATCTCAACAAGGCGTAGACTCAAGAGGCTGCACCCACATGATCTCCCTCTAAGAAGGATACAGCCTTCTATAATTAATTAAGTTAATATAAGTCTAATTTTTTTATTTTTATTTTTATTGTCACGTCATTATTCTTTAAATCCGACAAATGTGTTATGCAGTTTACTGCGTTAAATGTTATAATTTAATTTAAAAAAAAATAAAAAAAAAAGGTAGTACTATTATGTCTGCGTGAATGTTTTTTTTTTTTATTTCCCATATGTCTACTTTTTCAAAGACTATTAGTACATAGTTTAAACGTTATTTTAGGGTTATAGCTAACTTAGCAGATCACAAAAGTTTTTCATTTTTGTAAAGATGTAGGGGAAAAAACCAAAATAGGAACAAAATATACAATAATATACATTTAAATTAAATTAATATAATTATAGAACAAAATAAAGTAAAATAAACATAAATGAAATAAAAATATAAAATACAAAAATAAACAACATTAAACAAAAAAGAAAAAAAAAAGGTTTTGATATATGTGTTGTATCTTTTTTTTTCTTTTTTTTTTTTTCTTTTTTCCTTTATATTTAATTTTTCTGTTATTATTAGAAGAACTTAAATTAAATTGTATATACAAAAATTAACAAAACAACTTAAATAATAAGTGGGGAAATGATTTACTAATAATGTTATAAGGATCTAATGGGGAGATCGACAGGGTGCGATCTTCTCAGCCGTCTCGCCACCCTAACTCCTCCCATTCTGCGTCGTTTTAGACGGCGCCTTGCTAGTTTATTTGGATGATTTTTTAAGCTCTCTATATATTTTTTGGCCTGACGATTTATCACATCGCCAATTTTCGGTATTTTTAACTCGTTTTCAAGGTCCGCCGTTCGCATGAACCAAGGGGCACCAGTAAGCATGTGTGATGTTTGACCTCGCTGCTATGCCATACACCTGCAAACCGTATCGCCAAGCAGGAGCAATTATGGTTTTGTAAATGTTCACCTTATTTCCCAAGGACAATTTATTCCTGCTAGTTAAAAGCCAATGCAATTCAAAAATCCACTGTCTTAAGGATTTCGTGATATTTGAAATATGCGTCTTGAAAGTTAGCCGCCTATTCAAACACACACCCAGGTATTTGTAACCTGAATGGTGTTTCAGAAGCTGGTTTCCAATGAAAACTCCCGGACAGAAATCCGGCCGTAAGGCGTACGTCACATTGGCACATTTGTTTTTGTTAATGAAAATGTTCCAACGTCGTGTCCAGTTTTCAAAAATATGCAGGTATTGCTGCAGTGAGTCCGTGGCTTCGTAGATGCACTTGTTTCTGACGAGGATGGCCGTATCGTCTGCAAACGTGGCAATGATCAGATCCAGAGGATCCTTCAGTGGTATTTCTGACCCAGTGGGCATGTCGTGCGTGAACAGGGTATAGAGTATAGGCCCCAAAACGCTACCCTGGGGGACACCTGCGCAAATCGCCTTGATGCTAGATTCCACACCATCCAGTACCACTGAGAAGGTCCTATTCTCAAGGTAGCTGCACATGATTAACCATAGTTGAGGCGACAAGAGATTCTTGAGCTTACTAAGCAGCCCGTCATGCCAAACTCGGTCGAAAGCCTGGTTTATGTCAAGATACGCTGCCACCACGTACTCCTTAGCCTCAAATCCTTCGAGAATAGAGTTAACCACCCTATTCAGCTGCTCTGGAGTTCCGTGAGATTTACGAAAGCCAAATTGAAAGGAAGGAACTATTTGCTTTAGCTTTTTTAAGTCCAGGATCCGTGTCAGCAAACAGCGTTCAAACAATTTTGCTACAGTGGGTAGCAGGCTAATTGGCCTGTAGGAATCTAAGGTGTAAGGGCTCTTGCCGGCCTTATAAATCATGCAAATTCTCGCCTTCTTCCACTGTTTCGGCACATATCCCAATCTCAGCACTGAGTTAAAAATGAGGACGAGAAATAGCACAGCTCTTAGCGGCATTGCCTTAAGTGTAAAGTTGTCCAGTCTATCTTCACCTGGAGCCTTTTTAGTGTTCAACCCTTTAATATGTGCTGAGACTTCCTCGGCTGTAATGGGAGTAACCGGGAGGCATAATTGGCCGACGCTTTCAAGTCTCATATGGATCTGGCGAACGCTGAGTTCTGAGCTGGTATCAAATGGCTGAAATCGAGCTTCCAATTCCTCAGCGAAAGCCTCGGCTCGCTCGCTTAAAGATCTAGCCCAGGATCCGTCAGCCTTCTTGATTGGAAATTTTGGGGTTACCTGTTGTTTATACCTTCTCGCCAACTTTCACAAGGAGTGCTTTGTGGGGTTGTCGGGGGAGACATTTGACAAAAACCTGTCAGTTTCTTCCTGTTTATGCAGCGTCAGCAGCTTTTTGACTCTATTCGACACTCTACGAAAAACCCTGTCCACACTTGGGTCGCGGGTGCTACAAAACTGTCTCCTAAGTCTCCTCTTAATAAGCAGCAGTGCTTCAAGAGCTGGGGGAAATCCAGAACGCATTCTTGAGCCATGTGGTGGATTTAAGGGGGCGGCAATGAGAGCAGCTGAGTGCACCTTATTTAGAAAGATCGAGTGCGCGTCTTCAATGTCTTCGGACATCAGGATTTCCAAGTTTAAATTTAGAGATTCATCCAGATCTCGGCGAAATGCAGCTAAGTCAGTTCCAGGTGGCAGCAGTCGTCCTTTTATTGTTTTGATCTTCGGAGTGGAATCAAAATCAACCACAAGGGGGAGATGATCAGAGGAGAGTTGATACTCAGTCCTGATAGACAACTTGTCCGAACGCAGCCTATTATAAATGAAGAAATCCATAGCGCTGGGTGTGTGCCTTTTGGCGTACGAAAAATGGGTCTCTTGACCAGTTGCCAGGATTTGAGCTGTTGAGTTTTGCACAACTTCCTGTAAGCAGCTACCCCTTGTACCCGCTCTAAAGTTACCCCAGAATCTGCTTTTGGCGTTAAAGTCTCCACCTATAAGAAACATTCTTCCAAGATTGTTTAAAATATCTTCGAAGTCTACAGATGACCAATTAAGATGCGGAGGTAGATATAATGCAGAGACTATTAACTCGCCCCTACTGGTTGAAATCTGGATGGTGGCCATCTGTAATTTCGCTGTTCTCACTGGCTCTTGTAAAGAATAGCAGATTTCTTGCTTAATAAGCACAGCCGCTCCTCCTCTATGCCTGTTGCAGGGATGCTCAGCCTTGTGAATGTTGTAGCCAGGTATAAAGATCTGGACTCCAGTTTGCAGCCATGTCTCAGTGATGAGCAACACATCAATGTTATGGTCGGTTAGGAAATGCTTAAGCTCCTCAACATGCCCAGAAATTCCACGACCATTCCACAATCCAAGGCTAAGTGAACGGGTCATCATTTACGGGTATTCACGAAATTGAGGCATAATTGTTTGAGGAACTGATTGCTCTCCTTCAGTTCATTAAACATTAATGTAATTGTGTCAACTTTAGCTGTGAGGGCTGTTATTGCAGCCTCTAACCTGCTAATGCTGTCAGGGGTCTGTGGCGATTGCTGTAGATGCACAGCTCTGTTGTTAACATTGCAAGATCTCTTCGGAGGATTAGTTATATGCAAACCAGCACGTAGTGTGTCTGCATATGAGGTGTCTCCCTTGACCATTACCGCCGGGACGTAACTCACTCTTCTCATAGAATCTTCCCTGTTGCTGCCACGCGCCGAAATTGATATATTGGGTTTTAGGCTGTTTAATTTCTTTTTGAAAACTCGGCAGTCTTTACTCCAAGCAGCATGTTTCTCACCGCAATTTATGCAGCAAAGGTCCTCCATAGCCAAACATTGGGTGGTTATATGGTTTTGCCCACATTTTCCATAAATCAACTGTCGCAGGCAGTAATTTTTGGTGTGCCCAAATCCAAAGCATTTATAGAACTAAATGACAGTCAGGTTCTTTTTTGGAATTTCCACCAGGACACGTTGCCTGCCTATATGCTGAATTTTCAGAGCCTCCTTATTGTTAGGCGCTTTGGCAAGGTTGATGAAGAAGAAGTTGTTTGGTACCACCTTTTCAGTGTCTGCTCCATTAACCTTGGTGATTAACTTGCGGGGGTTGGGATTAAACACACCGGTGACATTGTGGCCTTTGGTATAAAAGGCTTCCTTGATAATATTGTGGGGGGTGGTGCTAGCCAGGTTGCGAACAACTACCCTGAAAGCTTTGTCCTCTTTAAGCTGGTATGTGTAGTGTTTAATGTTACGCTCTTTTAGGTAACGGACCAGAATACGATACGAATCAGAATCCTCAGTATAGACACTTACAGTATCATTTCTCATAACTTTAAGTGAAAAACTGTTAGGTCCGGAGACCAGAGCCAGCTCCTGTTTCAAAAGGTGCTCCCATTATCAATGTTGATAGGGGGTGGTTTTCTTGTCCTGCGAGTGGTTTCAGTATCAATTCCCTCAAGCAGAGCATCAGCGTCAAGGACCATTTTCTCGGCTTCGGCAAGTGTTTCAGTGGTCTCATCCTCATTCCCAGCGTCAGATAGCAGGGAAAAGCGATTTGATGATGTGGACTTTCCAGAGAAATAGAAGATTCCACGTTTTGGGCTGACCTCTTTTTCCCCTTCTTTACCCTACCATGACGGGAAAGTATACTGGGTGGTCTTTTTGACGCAGCCGTCTGCCAACACACCTGAGCACAAGGAGTTGCAGTTGTGGTACAAATCGGAACCGTGCTAAAAGAAACAGCTGGCACCGGGGCAGCGCCAGTCAAAAAATGACTCTGCAAATCAACGAACGAGCACATTTCAGGTAAGGTACTTGAATGCGTCACTATATACGTGGAGACATTTGATGTTGTTGTTGTTGTCGTAGTTAATGTACAGTTGTCATGAGGTATCATTATCCGCAACTCGGAGTCAGATAAAATTGAGTCATCTGTGTTAGAATTGCTAACACCCAAAACGTCGCAAAGATTCCGAATTTTTACCATTTTTAATGCATTTGCCGCAGCGCGGCGAACCGAATGGCGCTTAATTTTATCCGTTCTTATTTTCTTAGGAATAAATAAGGAATTTCCTTATTTAATTTATTTTAATTCTTCACTTGACTTTTTTGACACAAGATACAACGAAGAACATGTGTTGTATCTAGCTTCGAATTTATTCTACCAGGTCCACTGACCTTGTCCTCTGTAACCTGCGTCTGCATTGAAGTTCCTGTATTGGTAGTAGGTTGACACCAACATTTGAGTGTTGGGTAAGCTTCGTCTGGTAGATATGACTTATTCTTGTAATCTCCTCTGTCACTGTTGGAATATTAAGATCACGATGCAGATACTCGTTAGTTATATACCACCCAGCCTTGGTGATCATACGAATGATTTTTGATTGTTGTCTTTGTATTATGTCTGTATTTGGGTTTTTGGCCGTTCCCCAAATTCCTGCTCCGTACGTCCAGATTGGCCTTATAATGGCTTTGTAGATCAGTATTTTGTTTTCTAATGTTAATTTTGATTTGAGCAGCCAATATAATTGACTAATCCTCAGCTTGATTTGATCCCGTTCTTTAAGTATATGGTATTTCCGGTTGAGTTTGTTGTCAATATATAATCCTAGGTATTTGACTACATTTTCAATTTTTACGTCAGCTCCGTCAATCGTTATACGGGGTGGTGTGAATTTAGTTTTAGTTTTATATATAACATGTACTGTTTTGGTATTATTTACTTTTATTTTCCACTATTCAAACCACCTTAGGGTAGTATCCAGATGCTGTTGCAGTTTAAATGTTGCTGTGTTTACTTGTCTATGTGCGCTAAGTACTATAGTGTCATCAGCAAATGCGGCTATCATAGAGGCGTCGTCATTTGGTGTTGGTATGTCCGCTGTAAAGATAGTGTATAATAACGGTCCTAGTACACTTCCTTGTGGTACGCCTGTTTTTATTTTTCTTAATGTGGAATATTCATCTGAGTACTTAACGAAAAAATGTCTTTCTTTGATATAGTATACTAATATCTGTAGTAAGTTATGCGGGAATATATTGCGCAATTTGCTGATTAGTCCTTTGTGCCAAACTTTGTCGAATGCCTTTTCTACATCTAGAAAAACTCCTATGCAGATCTTTCTGTCGTCAAGATCATTTAAAATATTATGAGTCACACGATGGATTTGTTGTATGGTCGAGTGTTTTCGTCGAAAGCCAAATTGGTGGTCATGTATTATATGTTTCCGTTCCATAATCGGAAACAGTCGCTGGCACAGGAGCTTCTCGAATATTTTTGACAGCACTGGAAGTAAGCTAATTGATCTATATGATGATGGATTATATACGTCTTTACCAGGTTTTGGAATTACAATGACTTCAGTCACTTTCCATATTTTAGGAAAGTAATTTAATCTAATTATCGCGTTGAAAATATTACGTATGTGTACCACTGCTTGAAGTGGTAGCTCCCTTAAAAGTTTTCTGTCAATTTTGTCATATCCGGGTGCTTTTTCGGGCTTTATGTCGTGCTGTATACATTTGAGTATTTCATTTGTGCATGTTTTTTTAAGGCGAGTTGGCTGGGGAGTGACTGTCGAGTTTATATGACAGTCATCTTCGTTGAGTGTTTCATCAGCAAATATTTTTTCATAATAATTCGCTAGAACTGTCGCCTTGTCTAGGTTCGTTACTGCCCATGATCCATTGTCCATTTTTATAGGTGCCTGGTGTATTGTTTTATTTGTCAGTTTTTTTGTAGCTTTCCACAGGGAGTAGTCGGTAAAGCTTGTCGGAGTTAGCCTCTGTAAATATTTCGTGATTTCGTAATTTTTGTGATTTTGGAGATATTTTCTAATTTCTTTAGTTGCCTTGTTATATTTATTTTTCGCATCGGGGGATCTGCAAATAGTCCATGCTTTTCTCAGTTTTCTTTTTGGACATATCAATTTACGAAGCGTAGGGGGTGTGTATCGCTTTACATGGTGTATAATATTGTCCTGAGTTGCTTGCAATACTGCCTTCTCAATGGTATCGTTTAGGTGGACTACGTTGTCGGGTGGAATGCTTGTATTTAAGTTTGTGTTAATGTAGTCGCGATACGTATCCCAGTCAGTTTTGTTGTTATGCAATAGTTTAGAATTGGTTGTATTTACTTCAACTGAATTAAGTTCTAGTAGTATAGGTGTATGGTCTGACGATAGTTCCAGTTTTGACGTTATGACACATTTATTTAAGTCTATGTCTTTGAGTATATAACAGTCAATGAGGTCAGGCTTTTTATTTTTGTCTGTTGGCCAATACGTTGGTTCGCCGGTACTAAAATATTGAGCTTTTACTAACAGTAGTGCACCCTGTAAGTTTTTACCATTCTTGTTTGATATTCTGGAACCCCAGTCTGTATGCTGGGCATTGTAGTCGCCTGCAGCTGTAAACTGTTGTCCGAGAGTTTTTAAGAAGTCAAGGTATTGCGACTGTGAGATATTGTGCTTTGGTGGGCTGTACACGGCTGTTATTCGTAGTTGTCCGTGTGAGTCGAAGATTTGTATGCTTGTCGACTGGATATAGGTTTCTTGGAATGGAAACAGTACGTTATGTTTAATGTTTTGTTTAATAATGATAGCAGTCCCACCGTGTCCTGTAATGTCGTGATGGATTGTGTGGTACATCTTGTATCCATGTATGTTCATGTGCTGGCTACTTGTATAGTGTGTTTCCGATATCAAAGCAATGTTAATGTAGTTGTTGTGTAGGAAAAGCTGTAATTCATTCAGGTGATTTTTTAATCCGTTTGCATTCCAAGTTAAAATTTTTATTTTAGTGTCCATTCTTGTTGTCGAGTTTTGTCAATAGTACTGTTATGATATTTATCATATTACTCATTTGTTGCGCTAGTTGTTTTATTATATCTTTTATTTCCGCTAAATCTTTTGAAAATTCGGTCTTTTTTTCTGTGTTTTCACTAGTCTCATTTTTGTTGGTTTCGATTTTGTTGCTTTCGTTTTTGTTGTGTTCCTCATCTTTTTGTTGAGGTTGTAACTGATTTGTGGGGTTTCTACGGTTACTGGCTGCTGTTTGGGCGTACGTTATTCCAATTTTTGACTTTGTTTGATGTCTGTTCTACTACCTGATGGTCATCTTTTTTATCGTCTTTCTCTTTTAGTGAGGGAAATCTTTTAATTTTTAGATGTTTGTATACGTCACATCCCTTATAGTTAGCTGTGTGTGAGCCGCCACAAAGAGCGCATTTAATTTGATCTGCACTTATTAGTTTGCAGTCAATAGTTTTGTGCTTGCCAGCGTATTTCACGCAGATCGGGTCTTTGGTGCAGAAATTTCGTGAATGACCATATTTTTGGCAGTTTGAGCACTGAGCTACCGTGCGTTTGTGGTGTGGTGGCTCAAATATGACTTTGGTATATAGGAGTGTTGTAATATTAAAGATTTCTCTATTATTTGCTTTGGCTTTTAGTTCAATGAAAAATAGCGGCAGTGGTTTCTTTGTCAGTTTTTGTTGTACGTTGTGTATATTAATAACGTCGTGGCCTAGTTCCGATAGCTCGTTCTTAAGTTCGTGAAGGTCAGTGGCGTAGTGCATATTCCTAAGTACTGTTTTGAATCCCCGCTCCTCTTTCGGCTTAAAGGTGTAGTATTTAGTTTTGTTTTCCCTGAGCATCTTAACCACCGCCGAGTAATTCGACGAGTCATTTGCATACTTCGTTGTTTTTAAGTGTTTTTAAAATGTAGTTTTGTTGTATTATGTTTTTCAGAGCTTTGTTTAGTACGTTAATTTGTTCTACGTCCTGTACGTATATTGGTGGTGGTTTGTGAATTTTAGTAGGTGATCGAGGTTGAGTTGGCGCATTAGAATTTGCTTCTGTACCACTGCCTTCTTCAGCCGTTTCGTCTTGTGAGAGAGTTCGAACCTGTTATTAGTATTAGGCGCGCTCAGCCAGTACTTTTGCAGTGTTGTTTTTGTCGTTTGTGTTTGAGTTTTTTTCCTACTTCTTTTACTATTGCTATTTTGTTCGGAAGTGTTGTTGGGAGAGAGCTTACTACGGTTGCATTTTATTTTTGACTCTTGTAGGTTTTGATTGGTTGAAGTTTGTACTTGCGTGTTTGATGTCTTTTCTCTGATCAATGTTGTTGCCGAAGAGAGGGAGCAAATTGGCATTGTAGCTGAGAAATATGACGTGGGGGTTGTTGTAATTAGTGAGATAGCAGCTGATGTCTGCGTTGTGGTTGTTGTTGTTGGTTGGAACGAGAAGAGTGGCGTCGTTGGTGAAGCGCATTGTGCACTCCACGGCAGAGGCTGCATATTACCTGCTGCCATGGAACTGCTGACAGTTAGTTGAGTGGCAGAGCGAGAGGTTGCGTTTGTTTGGATTGATGATCCGTTATTGTTTTCACTTTGTGAGTGTGTAACTGTTTGATGTATTGCGGGAGAGCAAGAACGCGCTCTCTCGAAATTAACGGGAAGTGAGGCTTGGTGTGAGTCACTGATGTTTAAGCTGATGTTTGAACCGCTTGTTGATGTGCCAAGGTATTCGTTGTTGTTATTTATGCGGACAGCTGTTTGAGCGTGGGGTACGCTCATGCTGTTCCTTGATGGATGATTTTGTGTTTGCGAGCTGCACGCAGTCGGGGGACTGCGTTCAACAGGCATCATGAGATAAGAACAATTGATTATCTTGTCTCTTGATTTAGTTTTTG
>JAWNKX010000093.1:0-40155 GCA_035041755.1 Cacoxenus indagator | reverse complement strand
TATTTTAATATGCCACTTTCTAAGCCAGTCAAGTGTTTTATTAAAGTCTGCTTGCAACATAGATATTGCAGTATTTATGTTTTTATGAGGACTTAAGAGTATTGTGTCATCGGCGAGAATTGCAATCATCGACGAATTGTGAGTGGGATATGGTATGTCTGCTGTGTATAGGGTATATAATAATGGTCCTTGCACACTTCCCTGTGGAACTCCCGAATTTATTCCTCTAAGGGTTGAGTATTCATCTGAGTATTAACTAAGTAGTATCTACCTGTGATATGTGATGTTAATAGATGTGCTATGTTTTGAGGGAATATATTGTGAAGTTTCCATTTGAGTCCTTTATGCCAAACCTTGTCAAAAGCTTTTTCCACGTCCAAGAAGAGTCCAATACAAAATTTATTATCGTCAATGTCATTTAGTATTTTGTGCGTAATTTTCTGCACTTGTTGTATTGTTGAGTGAGTTCTTCGAAAACCAAATTGGTGATTTGGAATGGTGTGTCTGCGTTCTAGTAGTGACAATAGTCTACTTCTTAATACCTTTTCGAAGACTTTTGAGATTACAGGGAGTAGACTGACTGGTCTATAAGACTCTGCTTTTGATGTGTCTTTGCCTGGTTTCGGAATCGTAGTAACCTCAGCTACTTTCCAGACTCTCGGAAAATAGTTTAGTCTAAACATAGCGTTAAAGATGTTTCATAGATATTCTATAGCTTTTACAGGTAGTTCTCTTAGGAGTTTCCCATTTATTTTGTCATATCCAGGGGACTTTTTTCCTTTATGTCATTTTAATGCATTTTCTGATTTCACCTATGGTGGTCTTTTCATGTTTTATATGTTCTGAACCTCTGCTAATATCTGTGTTCAGCTGTGGATCATCTGAGTTGGTGGCGACTTCTGTAAAACCCCTTTCGAAATAGTCCTCTAATACTTTAGCTTTGTCCAAGTTCGTCTTTGCCCATACCCGTTTTCCATTTTTAGAAGAGCCTGATTATTACTTTTATTTGTCCATCCTTTAGTAGCTTTCCATAAACAGTAGTCCGTTTGACTCGTGGATGTTAAGTTCTTGAGATATGATATTAATTGTTTGTTTTTTAATACCGAAATCATTTTTTTTTACCCCTTTTGTTGCCTTGTTTTACTGTCTCTTTGTGTCAGGAGATCTTGTGGAGGACCAGGTTTTCCGTAGTTTACATTTTTTATTTAATAGTCGTCGTAGTTGAGGTTGTGTGTAGAATGTCCAATTTTGCTGCTTCTTTTTTGGTGTTGATTGTATTACTGCTTTCATAATGGTATCATTCAGGAATAGTATCGCTGACTCTATGTCCTCATATGATTTAAAAGGGATGTCGGTCATTAAATTAATGTCAATGTATTCCTTATAAGTATGCCAGTCAGTTCCGTTGTTGTACAGAAGTCTGTTTGCATGTGTAGGCATGACGTGCGAGTCATATATTATTTCTATAGGGTTGTGGTCTGACGAGAGTTCGAATCGTGGTAAGATTTTAGATTTCCGAATGTCCAGGTTCTTTGTTATGAAAAAATCTATCAAGTCAGGTGTTTTATTAATGTCCAGGTTCTTTGTTATGAAAAAATCTATCAAGTCAGGTGTTTTATTAATGTCTGTTGGCCAATATGTTGATTCGCCTGTACTCAAGTGTTTAAAGTTTGTGAACTGCATAGCGCTGAGGAGATTTTTGCCTTTTTTGTTCGTTAGCCTCGATCCCCACATAGTCTGTTTCGCGTTGTAATCAATGCAATGCAATGAAGCGTTGTCCAAGAGAGTTGAGGAAATTCTTATATTCTGTGTCTGTAATATTATACTTTGGTGGGCTATATACAGCAGATATTGTGGGTGGTCCTACGAGATCATTAATTTGAATGTTCGTCGCTTGTATGTAGTTATGCTGATAAGGCTCAGGCTCGTCTTGCTTTATGCAATGCTTAATAATTATGGCTCATCCACCGTGCGCTGTGCCATCGGGTTGGTTTGTGGTATACACTTTGTACTCTCTAACTTGTATGAAGTGTTTGTTTGTGCAATGTGTCTCCGAGATTAGGGCTATGTCATGCTGTTTTCATGAAGAAGTATTTGTAGTTCGTCAATATGGTTTTTCAGTCCGTTTGCATTCCAAGTTATGATCCTTAATTTAGTTTCCATTTTGTTTGTCCATCTTCGATATGAGAATTGTTTTGACGTTTATCATATTTCTGTCTTGTTGAAATAATTGTTTCATCAGTAATATCAGTATTTATGTCAATACGTCTACTTACGTGTACATTGGTTGGATTCGTGAGTTCTTCCTTCTTATTCTTTTCGCCATTATTGGTGTCATTCTTATCATTACTTGAGCATACGATAAACCGATCATAATTTTGTTTAAGTTTTGAGTCTCGATTGGAGCTACTGCTACTGTCTCAGCCGAAACTTGGTGGCTATTTTCTCTAAGGGATGGATTTCTTTTTATTTTTAATGTATCACATACCTTTGTAGTTTGCAGTGTGTGCAGCACCGCACAATGCACATTTTATTTGACCGTTGGCTTCAATTCTGCAGTCGATTGTTTTGTGTTTACCGGCGCATTTGACGCAGATCGGATCTCTGAGCATTTGGGCATTGCGATATTATGCGTTTATGGTGTGGGGGCTCAAAAATGATTTTCGTGCAGAGTAGTGTGGTTATGTTATAAATATCTTTGTTGTTTTTTTTGTTTTTCAATTCAATGAAGAATAATGGAAGTGGTTTGTTTGTGACTTTTTGTTGTACATTATAAATGTTTATGACTTCATGCCCTAGCTCGAGAAGTTCATTTTTTATTTCATTAATGTCAGTGGCGTGGTGCATATACCTGAGCACTACTTTAAATCCACGTTCTTCCTTCGGTTTGAACGTGTAGTATTTCGTTCTGTGCTCTTGCAGCATCTTAATAACTTTAGAGTAACTGGTAGAATCTTTTGTTTGTATTCGCACCTCATTATTCTGCAGCGTTTTTAAAATGTAATTATGTTTAATTACATTTTTTAGAGCATTGTATGAACGCTAATTTGTTCGACGTCTTTAACATATATTGGCGGTGACAACCGATTTGATGTTTTTTGTGATGGCAAATTTGTTGCATCGGAAACACTTTCCGCACCACTGTTCGCTTGATTGACATCGTCTTGAGAGAGGAGAGCGAACCTGTTTGTTGTGATTGGTGCGCTTAGCCAGTATTGTTGCAGTATTGTTTGCGTTCCGTTACATTGTTTAGTTCTCTTGTTTTTGCTTGTGTTGTTTTGTTCAGCACTGTTATTGGGAGATTGTTTGCTCCTATTTCTCTTTAGGATGGACTCTTGAGTGTTGGCGTTGTTTATGCTTTGTGTATCGTACTGCTTACTTGATGTTGTTATTGTTGTACTTACTGTGGATATGGAGGAGACAGATGATACAGCTGATCATGTGGTGATCATGTGGCCATGGTGGTTGTTATAGTTGTTGTTGCTATTGTTGTGAACAATCCAACAGAAGCCAGAGAGAGCGTTGTTATAGTAGTTGATGTAGTTGATGTTGATGGGAAAGAGGAGAGCGGCGTCGTTGGTGACGCACATTGTGCACTCCACGGCAGAGGCTGCATTTTACCTGTGGCCATAGATCTCTTGATAGTTAGTTGTGCGGTAGAGCGAGACGTTGCGTTTTTTTGTATTGATGATGCGTTTTCACTTTGTGGGTGTGAAATTGTTTGCTGTATTGCGGGAGAGTATGAACGCTCTCTCTCGAAATTAGTGAAGCTTGGTTAGATTTTTTGTTGTTGTTGTTGATGCTGTTGTTTGAACTGTTTGATGATGTGATAAGGAATGCGTTGTTGTTTTTTATGCTAACAGCTGTTTGAACTTGTGGTACGCTCACCTGTTTTTGTTGGCTCATTTTGATTTTGCGTGCTGCGCGCAGTCGGGGGATAGGCAAAGAAAAATATAGTTAAATTATTATAATTGTAGTTATAATATAATAGTTAAATTATAAATAAATAAAAATAAATGATAATCACACAAAAAATTCCCAACAACCCTCAAGAAATTTTCAAAACGTAATTACCAAAAGAATCAAAAGTAAAATATTATACAAAATTCTTTTAATTCCTACTCTTACTGATGCCGTTGAAAAACGTTCTTTTATCACTTAACTTAGTTTAAACAAAAAAGAAAAGAAGAGTTTCAATGGTAATGCAATGAAATTTGAATATACCGAAAACCGCAATCCATGACGGGTCAGGAGCCAACTCTAAAAGGTCGAATATTTCTGGTTTTCCACTGCCATGGTCTTTAGTTCGGCTACCCGAAATAGATTAGAGTGATGAATTCATCAGGACTGGTTATGTCGACAGAGGATCTGACTCGACGTAATACCCAAGAGCTGATACAATTCAATTTGGTAGGTTTGAAATTTAATTTTTATACATGGTCAGGAGATAGCAACTAGTGCCATTCTTCTTGCAATTCCAGGCGTCTGCAAACTAAAACCAATGAAAATTGAGAAGATTTGGAATCAATCTTTCATCTGTGGGTGGAAACAGTAACTAGTACCATTTAACCTGCTATTCCAGACGTCTAAAAATTCGATCCAATGGATATCAGTTTGCAAGCAAATAGTGAAGATGGTCAAGCAACAGCAAAATTACTTATTCAGCCTGCAATTCCACCACATCTATTTCACAAATAGATAACCATAAGGAGAAATTAAAAGGAAAGGTTTAAAACTCAGTAAATTGGGATCCTTCAGTGAGGACGAGTCTACTTGGTTCCATCTTGTCTGGAATAATAGAACTAATTTTCGATTTATATAGTCGCAATCTACATATTCTGGCCCCAAGTTGGGCGCCAATTATATAATTTATATATGTAGCATATAACTGAAAATTGTCGACAAGGTGTTATCTAGGCTTCGAGGGCGCACGCAAGATTCCGGCCGCAGCTCGTCGGCTAAAGGGGTGGAGTTCTTGCCCTCTACACGCCAGCGGTGTCAACTCGCTACCGCAATTATTCAATAATAATTAGTGCGTGCATGGAATAAAGAAAGAAGAAACTAGAGTCACTTGCCATTTCCATGATCATCCATGCCAAATCCCATCCAGATGATGCCTTTTCAGAACGATCTACCAAACGCGCATCATAGGCGCAGAAATTAAAAAAAAGGAAATTACTCCGACATACTTACATCCAATTTTAATTAACATAATTAACAAAATAAAAAAACTAACCTAATACAAGAAAAGTCTTATAATCAGGAAAAAATTATAAGTATAATAACAAAATATGAATAGGAAAATATGTTCTTATGTATGTAAGTGATAAGAGAACTAATAAATCTTTAAATGTTTAAAAGCCTGTGCAAAAAAAAATAATGTGCAGCCAATTAAGAGAATAAATTTTGCAAACGAAAAAAAATAAAAAGGAATAAGAAAAATAAAATATAGTTATGGCAAAAATAAAGCGGAGTTCGCTATGTGGATGCAGATTGAACTCAACAAGAAAATATATGCACTTATGCAACTTAAGATAACAATAAAGCAACAGGTACTCACAGTTTTTCCCGTTAGTTCCTTAATGAAAATGCTTCCATGAGGTTTCTCCGGTAAAGTTAAATGCAATCTTTTGCAATTTAGTACATATCTTAATTCTGTGAGAACCGCAATATTTTCTCGCACTTATTGTTTCTTTTTTTTTTGTTCTTTTTTTTTACCAACCGTAAATTAATTGTTTTCTTTTCATGCACAATTTATGCGAATTTTGCAAAAAAAAAAACCAAAATTAAATACTAAAATATATAAAAATTTTCTAATTACTATATTAAAATCAAATAAATGTTACAAAAACTGAGATCACTGCCCGAACACGCAGTGCTTCTATCCACTCTGGACTCCCCTTCCACTTTTGTAACCACTTTGCGGCCTATCGGTTTCACGGCTCACCAGACTAGTATGTTGACTGAAATGGTCACTGTCCAGGCACGCCCATGTACACCCTTTGTCGCTTCTCACGAGCAGCCAAAGAGCGTGAAGAGATCAAAACAACTCCAATTCAAAAATCCGTTTAAAACAAACCTAAATTAACTGCCAAACCTAACGCACATGAAGGGACAACGAGATCGAAAATTTATATCACTATATGACCAGAAGGGCAGAGGAAAAATCATACATAAAAATACATAATACTGCGACTTACCCTGGATAATTAGGCAACACAACACAAAATAAAGGAATTTTTAATACAAGATAGACCGGAACTTAAAGCGGAGCAGAACTGGACTTTAATAACAGAATTAATTTTATTTTCCGTTGTGTTTTTATTGCACAAGACAGAACTATTCACTCACTAAGGTCTTTAACCTTTCCTTAACTTTAATTTTTTTCTGCTTTTGTCCTTGTGCTTTTATACTTTCCCCTTTTGAGAGCAACACCTGCTCTATCTTCCATGACTCTCTACTCTTTCCAATAAACAAGCAGGGTTGACTATCGTGGCTACAAGAGCCACTACAAATCCCCTCTTCCAAACTCAGACTTCGGGCATGGAATGACACGAGGTTGAGATCGGTTGTAGCTTCAACATCAGCGATCACTGACGAATATCTTTGGCATGGTAAATTCCAACTGGGAGTTCCTAAGTATCTTCCAATTCATAATAAGCGCTAACAATCTTCCTGCGAATTCTAGCTTTAACAAAAGTAGCACCTAATTTCGCACTATATCCCTGCTCAAAATTACTTTGTTTGAAATTCCGTCTAAACACTTCTTGTCCAACCATGTACGGAACTTCACGGGGCCTTAAATTATAAGCGCGCTCGCTGCTTAACCATAGCTCCAGCTCTACGACGCACAATATCCACTGTATCCTGTCTATTGAAAGTGATTTCGCGATCGTCTAGCAACTGTAGCCTTCGCAGTAAGGCATATACTGAACCATCGTCTATCTTGTGCTGCCCAAAAACCATGAAATAGGGTGTCGTACCGATTGCTGAGTGCACTGCCGACCCTATATAGCTCAAGTGTTCATCCCAATCCTTTTGGTCAGGACGCACATACGCCTTCAATGCGGAAATAATTAATGGGTTCACACGCTCCGATGCATTAGCCTGCGGCGAGTGAACTGCGGTAAAAGTGTGCGATATTTTGTAACTATTTAAAAGCTTTGCGAACTCAGCTGACTTAAACTGGGAACCGTTATCGGATACCACCGTCTCCGGTATTCCAAACAGGTGAAACAACTCCCGCTCTAAATAATTTACAACGACGTTAGCCGAAATCTTCTTCACAGCCTTGAGGAACTCAAATTTTGAAAAATTATCAAAAACGAAAAAGATTCCAATATGCCCTGATTTAGAAGGCAGATACGGCCCCAAAAAGTCGACGTAAAGACGTTAAAAGAATTTATCGGTCAATTGAAATTTGCCCAGTGGTGATCTTGTTAAGACATTAGGCGCTTTGGTGGTTTTACATTTTTCACAATTTATATATGTTCTTACATCATTCACTAAACCAGGCCAAAAATAATATCTGCGTATGCGTTCCAGCGTTTTGTTCATACCGCCATGCGATGACAACCTACTCTCATAAGCTGTATGCAGGACTTCTTCCCTCAATGCATTCGGTATCCACAATTTCCACTCAAAGTCATCGTGCAATTGATCAGCAGTAGAACGCTCAGAACGTCTGTACACAAAACCATCAATCAGTTTAACGTCTGGAATTTAATGCACAATTTTTGTGATGAGCTCTTTTTATTCATCAGAAGAATAATGTGGACAATCTAAATCAATAAATCCCCCATTCACACCATCAATAGCTGCCATTTCCTCCTCATTGACTCAAGAAAGTGCATCCGGAACCACGTTCAAGCTACCACGCCTGTGAACAATCTTAAATCGGTAACCCTGCAACTTCAGAGCCCATCGTTATAATCGAGAATTAAGATCGCTTTGTGACATAAGCCATTTAAAGGAGGCACGGTCAGTAACTGCTGTAAATTCATGACTTTCCACGTATGCTCTAAACTTTTTCACACATACCAATGCGGCTAAGCACTCTTGCTCCGTTACAGAATAGTTTCTCTGAGTCATATTAAGCTTCTTTGAAACGAAATCTATCGGGTATTCATCGCCTTCCTTGGTAAGCTGTACTAGTACTCACCCTATACCTGTTTTGCTTGCGTCACAATGAATGAAGAATGGTTCCTCAAATTTGGGCTGTGGAATACCGGTGCTGAGCTTAGTAACTTTTCCAAATCATTGAATGCAGTTATAGCCTCTTCAGTCAAAACGAATTTGCGTTATATTGAAAGAAGATCAGCTAATGGAGCTGCAATTGAAGCTAACATTTGTACAAATTTTCTATACCAACCAGCCATACCCAAAAATCTTCCAGCACTCTAACTTGTTTGCTCTTCTCAACATTTATGGTCAATGCTGTTGATCTGATGATTGACGCAACTTCTCGTAAGACTTCTTAATTCTTATCGGAACTGTCTGAACCTATTAGCAAATCGTCTACATAAATGAAAACTTCATTACGCAAATGAGGTGGAATAACTTGGTCCATCGAACGAGACATAGTTTGCGGAGCGTTACAAAGCTCGAATGGCATGACCCTGAACTGATACAAAGGCTTCCCTGGGACAGTAAAAGCGGTCTTGTCGCGTGACGCTGTCTCCAACGGGATTTGCCAGAAGGCATCCTTGAGATCTAGAATCGTTATGTATTCTGCTTATGGAAGTCTATTTAGAATACCGTCAATCTGAGGCAAAGGATAAGCACCCTTTTGAGTGACATTATTAGCTTTTCGTCTGTCTAAGCACAACCTTACCTTCCCTGGTTTCTGAACTAAGACAACCGGTGATAACCACGCACTATCGGACGCTTCAATTACACCTAGCTTTAACATTCGATCTACGTCTCCATAAATTAGTTTCTCGACCGCTTGCCTTGGCTTCTCCAACATTTATGCAATGTGATATAAAATTTGTCTTACCCAGACTTTCGTTTGCGAACGAGGGAAACAAACCAATCGTTATTCTCAATTGTTTCTTTTGTCTGTCAAGTCAAGTCAGATGGTGTTGAAATTCTGGGGTCGTATCACTTGATACAAAACCTGAAGGCATTAAATCGAAACTAGTCCAGAAGTCTATTCCTAGATGAATGTCGTGCGTAAGTGCTGGTATCAAATATAAAATAATGTTTTGCTTTATTCCTCTAAACTCTGTCTGTGTTAGCATGCGTCTAATTATCTTCTGCTTATTGCCATCATCAGTACTAACTGGTGAATTGATTTTTTTAAACTTAATCTCCTTTTGCTCTAGTTCTTTGGCCAGTTTACCTCCCACACAGGTTATACTGGTTCCTGTATCCAGCATCCCGTATACTATTTTCCCAAACACTCTCACGTTGGCAAATGTGCGAATGCCCTGAAATTTATCAATTACTGCTGAAATGAACTGTCGTCGCAATTTTCTTACTGTTTCCAGAAGGGTTTCATTCGTTTTGCAGAACTAGGTACTTTGGGCGGTACGGAATTCAAAAGAGCAGATATTTCCCTAGCTTTTAATTATTTCAATCTATCATGATACACTATACTTGGTGTAAGTAAAGGAATTTCGTCGAGGGCGAAATATTTATTAGATTGGGTATTGGTTATTGCATTTCTTGTTTCTGTGCTTAGTCCCTGTTTGTTTGGTCGATCTTTAGCGACTGGCATGTTAAAGAAGAAGACTAACGTGAATACATTGACAACGACGCACATTCTGCTACAATTAAATTATTAAAATCCAATTAAAGTGCATACTGAAGGCGTTGTTTAATATTGCAGTGGTAGTTTAACATCCTCCCACAATTGGTGACCTCGAAAAACAAAACGAAAATTGTAAGTCGATAGCCGCCCAAAAGTCGCTATAATTTGCGCTCGTTAAAGCCAAGAAAACTTGTCTGGGCGGACGACGAGTTTAGGAACGCCTACATCATGCCTGACAACGATTTATCGGACCAGATTAGGGAGCTTCAACATCGTATGGAATCTCTGCAAGCTGGCGCATCTGTGGCTCAAGCTGCCGCGGCTACTGCTGCACCAGTTCTCACAAACCGGACGGCAATTCATTTGCCAAAATTCACATGCGACAACCCCAGCTTATGGTTTGCTCAGATTGAACGATCGTTTCGTTTATATGGCATTTCCAGTGATGATGACAAGTTCGATTATGTCATTGTGAACTTGAGTGCTGATGTGATTTAGACAGTAGAGGATTTGGTGACTCACCCTCCTACCGCGAGTAAGTATGAGGTGCTAAAAAGTCGATTGCTCGAAAAGTACGCTGAGTTTCCAGAATCAAAACTTCGGCGTTTGTTACAAGGCGGAGAGGCAGCTGCTTTGAGGCCTTCCGAGGTTTTGGCCCACATACGACGGCTTAACCCAGATCCGAGCAGCGAAAATATCATTCGCGCGCTGTTTCTTGCGGAGATGCCCCAAAATATTCACCCGTTTCTTACAGTCTGGGAGAAAAATGATTTGAGCAAGCTCGCCAAGTTATCGGACAAAATGCTTGACGCCGTCAACGCAAATGCCACTTTTGCCATCAGCCCAGTCGTACAACAGCAAGTCGAGTCAATAAGCCCAATCAATGAAATTGCTGACTCCTTGCGTTCACTATCTCAGAAGGTCGACAGCCTTCAAATCGAGGTCAAAAAACTTCAATCGGATAATCGGTTTCGCAGCAGTTCACGAGGACGTCTTGACCAAACAACTCTAATTTTGTTGATCGAACGTTGCAAGCAGGCAGCACTCAAGAAGTATTATGCTATTACCACCGCAACTACGGGGATAATGCACAGAAATGCAAGCCGCCATGCGATCGTTCTCAGCAGAATTTAAACTAAAACAGCTGTCGTCCGACACGCTAACCGACGGCAGCAAAATAACAGACAGCGGTTTAACTTCACAACCATTACCCATTCATGAGACTCGACTCCACATCACCGACCGTAAATCCACCATCCGATTTCTCGATCGATTCAGGATCAGCTGTGTCAGTCATACCTCGTTCGCTGGTTTAGACAGTATAACAAAAAAAACGATTTACTTCTATATGCGGCAAACCAGACGGTCATCTACACCTGTGGTACTCATGTGGTAGAGCTGAATCTTGTACTCCGGCGTTTTCTAACGTGGCCGTTTATAGTATCAGACGTGCAAACAGCAATCATTGGTGCAGACTTATTAACGCATTTTCAACTACTAATCGATGTTAAAAACAAACGTCTCATCGATTTATCAACGGGTCTAACAACAACTGCGTGTCTATCGACTGCGAAACACATCTCAATTTCAACCGTTCAAGGTGTGTCCTATCTTCAGAGTCTCCTGCGAGAGTTTGTCGATGTAACAGTACCTGGGAGGAAAAACACCAGTAGTAATGAGGTATGTCATTATATTGAAACGAATGGTAGTCCCATCTCCGATCGACCTCGAAGTCTCGCCGACGAAAAACTTGCCATCGCCAAGGCTGAAATCAACTTTTTGATTTCAGAGGGTATATGTCGTCCTTCCAAAAGCCCATGGGCCAATCCATTGCCATATGGTTACAAAGAAAGATAGCGGTTGGCGTTCCTGCGGTGATTACCGCAAGCTCAATGCAGTTACTGTGCCTGACCGGTATTCGATTGCCCATATCCACGACTTCACTGAGCAGCTGCACGGTTAAAAGGGTTTTCCGAAATTGGATCTGAAAAAGGCATATTATCAAATCCCGATCGCGGAAAGCGACATTCCTAATACAGCGGTATGTACTCCGTTTGGATTGATAGAGTTCTTGTACATGCCTTTTGGTTTAAAATATGCCTCGCAGACGTTTCAGAGGTTTATGGATAACATTTTCCGCGGCATCGATTTTGTTTGTTGTTACATTGACGATATATTAATCATGTCGAATTCAATTGCAGAGCATGAGCAACACTTACGCACCATCCTGCAAATCCTACGCACACACGGCCTTTGCATCAACCTGAGTAAATGTCAAATCGCATAGCCGAAAGTTGAGTTTCTCAGTTACGTTTTCAACGAACACGGGATTAAGCCACCCACAAGCCGCATTGATGCGATTCTCAATTATGCTCGTCCGGACACAATCAGCCAACTGGGTCGTTTTCTCGGTATCGTCAATTATTACCGAAGGTGTATACCGCATTCGTCGCATATACAGGCACCTTTGTCTGAACTGCTACAGAATGTAAAACAGAATGACAAGCGCAAAATTGTAAACGTGTCGTGACGGACGCAGTACTGTTATCTCATCCATCTTCAAAGGCGAAGCTCGCCTTAGCTTGTGATGCTTCCGATGTTGCTATCCGAGCCGCTATGGAGCAACAAATTGATGATATTTGGCAGCCACTCGGATTTTTTTCTAGAAAATTAAGCAACGCAGTGAAAAACTACAGTGCCTACGATCAAGAGCTTTTGTCAATATTTGAGGCCATTAAGTATTTTAAGCACTGGATTGAGGCGCGGCCGTTCATCATTAAAACTGACCACGAACCTCTGGTATACGCGTTCAAACAACGGCCTGAAAAAGCTTCACCTCGTCAACTTCGCCAGTTGAGCTACATTTCACAGTTCTCCACTGCCATTGTGCATGTAAAAGGCACAGACAACACTGCCGCAGGCGCGTTTTCTAGAATTTGTGAAGTCTCCATGCCCATAGCTATCAAATTAGAGCACATCGGAGCAGCTCAATCAACCGATCGGGACAAAATGACAAAAGTTTGATTGGCCATCTATGAACAAGGACGTTATCAGCCGGTGCAGAGACTGTTTGCTATGTCAGCGTGCAAAGGTCAGCAGACATAATCATCTGGTACCTGATAAAATGGTTGTTCCAAATGGCAGATTCGATTATGTTCATCTAGACATAGTAGTCATGCCCCTGCAACGAAATTTTCGGTATTGCTTAACCATGATTGATCGTTTTTCACGTTGGCCAGAAGCCATTCCGCTTACCAACATAAACGCTGAGACCATTGCGCAGGGTTTTTGGACACATTGGGTTTCACGGTTCGGAGCACCTAAAACTATTACTACGGATCAAGGCACTCAGTTCGAGTCCGCCTCGTTTAAGGAACTATCAAATCTCTTTGGAAGCAAGCACATACACACGACTAGTTATCATCCGTAGTCAAATGGTATGATTGAGAGGTGTCATCGGTCGTTTAAAGCTGTGTTGATTTGTAACCCTGATACTCCGTGGCCACAATTTCTCCCGGCTCTACTTTTAGGACTTCGGACATGCTTTAAGCAGGACATATAATCATCCGCTGCTGAGATGATATATGGAACACCGATTCCTTTGCCAAATGAATTTTTTGATGATATGGATTTTACACCAGATTTTATTAGCAGCTTTCGTGAACATATGCAGAAAATTCCTCCAACTGCGACTTCTCATCATATCAATCGGAAGATAGTTATTTTAAAAGGTATTGATACATGCTCACATGTGTTCGTCCGCTCACACGCAGTCAAGCGTCTCCTCGAGCCTCCCTACACTGGACCTTACAAAGTTGTCCACAGGCAGAACGACCGTGTCCACGAAGTTGAAATCAACGGCAAGAAAGTTGCAATATCTGTAGACAGACTCAAGCCAGCTTTCCTGGCAAAGGATGACGCACAAGGAGATTTGCAGCGTAGCAAACCACGTACGTATGAGAAGCAATACTGAGTACGATTTGTAAATCCGAGACGCCGTCACTAGAGAAGGAGTACTGTGGCGACAACTCCGCCTCCTCTTGGTGAAGTATTTGAACCGTAACGGCCGCAGAGGAGCTGTAGTCATCGGAAGGCGATCGATAAAAATCTATCGGGCGGTGGTCGATCTTTAGCGACTGGCATGATCAAGAAGAAGACTAACGTGAATGCATTGACAACGACGCACATTCTGCTACAATCAAATTACTGTTTCCTGTCTTATTAAAATCCAATTAAAGTTCATACTGAAGGCGTTGTTTAATATTGCAGTGGTAGTTTAACATCCTCCCACAATTGGTGACCTCGAAAAACAAAACGAAAATTGTAAGTCGATACCGCCCAAAATTCGCTATAATTTGCGCTCGTTAAAGCCAAGAAAACTTGTCTGGGCGGACGACGAGTTTAGGAACGCCTACATCATGCCTGACAACGATTTATCGGACCAGATTAGGGAGCTTCAACATCGTATGGAATCTCTGCAAGCTGGCGCATCTGTGGCTCAAGCTGCCGCGGCTACTGCTGCACCAGTTCTCACAAACCGGACGGCAATTCATTTGCCAAAATTCACATGCGACAACCCCAGTTTATGGTTTGCTCAGATTGAACGATCGTTTCGTTTATATGGCATTTCCAGTGATGATGACAAGTTCGATTATGTCATTGTGAACTTGAGTGCTGATGTGATTTTGACAGTAGAGGATTTGGTGACTCACCCTCCTACCGCGAGTAAGTATGAGGTGCTAAAAAGTCGATTGCTCGAAAAGTACGCTGAGTTTCCAGAATCAAAACTTCGGCGTTTGTTACAAGGCGGAGAGGCAGCTGCTTTGAGGCCTTCCGAGGTTTTGGCCCACATACGACGGTTTAACCCAGATCCGAGCAGCGAAAATATCATTCGCGCGCTGTTTCTTGCGGAGATGCCCCAGAATATTCGCCCGTTTCTTACAGTCTGGGAGAAAAATGATTTGAGCAAGCTCGCCAAGGTAACGGACAAAATGCTTGATGCCGTCAACGCAAATGCCACTTTTGCCATCAGCCCAGCCGTACAACCGCAAGTCGAGTCAATAAGCCCAATCAATGAAATTGCTGACTCCTTGCGTTCACTATCTCAGAAGGTCGACAGCCTTCAAATCGAGGTCAAAAAACTTCAATCGGATAATCGGTTTCGCAGCAGTTCACGAGGACGTCTTGACCAAAGAACTCTAATTTTGTTGATCGAACGTTGCAAGCAGGCAGCACTCAAGAAGTATTATGCTATTACCACCGCAACTACGGGGATAATGCACAGAAATGCAAGCCACCATGCGATCGTTCTCAGCAGAATTTAAACTAAAACAGCTGTCGTCCGACACGCTAACCGACGGCACCAAAATAACAGACAGCGGTTTAACTTCACAACCATTACCCATTCATGAGACTCGACTCCACATCACCGACCGTAAATCCACCATCAGTTTTCTCAATAGATTCAGAATTAGCTGTGTCTGTCATACCTCGTTCGCTGGTTAGACAGAATAACATAAAAAAAAAACGATTTACTTCTATATGCGGCAAACCAGACGGTCATCTACACCTATGGTACTCATGAGGTAGAGCTGAATCTTGGACTCCGGCGTTGTCTAACGTGGCCGTTTATAGTATCAGACGTGCAAACAGCAATCATTGGTGCAGACTTATTAACGCATTTTCAACTACTAATCGATGTTAAAAACAAACGTCTCATCGATTTATCAACGGGTCTAACAACAACTGCGTGTCTATCGACTGCGAAACACATCTCAATTTCAACCGTTCAAGGTGTGTCCTATCTTCAGAGTCTCCTGCGAGAGTTTGTGGATGTAACAGTACCTGGGAGGAAAAACACCAGTAGTAATGAGGTATGTCATTATATTGAAACGAATGGTAGTCCCATCTCCGATCGACCTCGAAGTCTCGCCGGCGAAAAACTTGCCATCGCCAAGGCTGAAATCAACTTTTTGATTTCTGAGGGTATATGTCGTCCTTCCAAAAGCCCATGGGCCAATCCATTGCATATGGTTACAAAGAAAGATAGCGGTTGGCGTTCCTGCGGTGATTACCGCAAGCTCAATGCAGTTACTGTGCCTGACCGGTATTCGATTGCCCATATCCACGACTTCACTGAGCAGCTGCACGGTTAAAAGGGTTTTCCGAAATTGGATCTGAAAAAGGCATATTATCAAATCCCGATCGCGGAAAGCGACATTCCTAATACAGCGGTATGTACTCCGTTTGGATTGATAGAGTTCTTGTACATGCCTTTTGGTTTAAAATATGCCTCGCAGACGTTTCAGAGGTTTATGGATAACATTTTCCGCGGCATCGATTTTGTTTATTGTTACATTGACGATATATTAATCATGTCGAATTCAATTGCAGAGCATGAGCAACACTTACGCACCATCCTGCAAATCCTACGCACACACGGCCTTTGCATCAACCTGAGTAAATGTCAAATCGCATAGCCGAAAGTTGAGTTTCTCAGTTACGTTGTCAACGAACACGGGATTAAGCCACCCACTAGCGCCGCATTGATGCGATTCTCAATTATGCTCGTCCGGACACAATCAGCCAACTGGGTCGTTTTCTCGGTATCGTCAATTATTACCGAAGGTGTATACCGCATTCGTCGCATATACAGGCACCTTTGTCTGAACTGCTACAGAATGTTAAAAAGAATGACAAGCGCAAAATTGTAAACGCTAGTCGTGACGGACGCAGTACTGTTATCTCATCCATCTTCAAAGGCGAAGCTCGCCTTAGCTTGTGATGCTTCCGATGTTGCTATCGGAGCCGCTATGGAGCAACAAATTGATGATATTTGGCAGCCACTCGGATTTTTTTCTAGAAAATTAAGCAACGCAGTGAAAAACTACAGTGCCTACGATCGAGAGCTTTTGTCAATATTTGAGGCCATTAAGTATTTTAAGCACTGGATTGAGGCGCGGCCGTTCATCATTAAAACTGACCACGAACCTCTGGTATACGCGTTCAAACAACGGCCTGAAAAAGCTTCACCTCGTCAACTTCGCCAGTTGAGCTACATTTCACAGTTCTCCACTGCCATTGTGCATGTAAAAGGCACAGACAACACTGTCGCAGACGCGTTTTCTAGACTTTGTGAGATCTCCATGCCCATGGCTATCAAATTAGAGCACATCGAAGCAGCTCAAGCAACCGATCGGGAATTATCAAACCTGTTGAAAGGGAAAACATCTTATTAAGAGGGTTACGAGACCGGTGCAGTAGCTGTTTCACTGTACGTGCGAATAGGTCTTCAGACATGGATACGTGCGGTACCGTATATACCCGAATGGTTGTCAAATGCGCAGATCAAGTTTGTTGCAGTCGTATCGACATAGTAGTCATGCCCCTGCAACGAAATTTCGGTATTGCTTAACCATGATTGATCGTTTTTCACGTTGGCCAGAAGCCATTCCGCTTACCAACATAAACGCTGAGACCATTGCGCAGGGCTTTTTGGACACATTGGGTTTCACGGTTCGGAGCACCTAAAACTATTACTACGGATCAAGGCACTCAGTTCGAGTCCGCCTCGTTTAAGGAACTATCAAATCTCATTGGAAGCAAGCACATGCAACGACATTTCCGGTATTTCTTAACCTGATTGGTCGTTTTACGTTGGCCGAAGCCATTCCGTTACCACATAAACGCTGAGACTTCGCAGGGTTTTTGGACATCATTCGGGTTTGCTGACGATGATATCATGGAACACGCGATTCCTTTGCCAAATGAATTTTTTGATGATATGGATTTTACACCAGATTTTATTAGCAGCTTTCGTGAACATATGCAGAAAATTCGTCCAACTGCGACTTCTCATCATATCAATCGGAAGATAGTTATTTTAAAAGGTATTGATACATGCTCACATGTGTTCGTCCGCTCACACGCAGTAAAGCGTCTCCTCGAGTCTCCCTACACTGGACCTTACAACGTTGTCCACAGGCAGAAGCGACCGTGTCCACGAAGTTGAAATCAACGGCAAGAAAGTTGCAATATCTGTAGACAGACTCAAGCCAGCTTTCCTGGCAAAGGATGACGCACAAGGAGATTTGCAGCGTAGCAAACCACGTACGTATGAGAAGCAATACTGAGTACGATTTGTAAATCCGAGACGCCGTCACTAGAGAATGAGTACTGTGGCGACACTCCGCCTCCTCTTGGTGAAGTATTTGACCGTAACGGCCGCAGAGGACGTTCTGCTACGATCAAATTCTATTGCCTGTCTTTTAAGATCCAATTAAGGCATACTGAAGCGTATGCATTGACAACGACGCACATTCTGCTACAATCAAATTACTGTTTCCTGTCTTATTAAAATCCAATAAAGTGCATACTGAAGGCGTTGTTTAATATTGCAGTGGTAGTTTAACATCCTCCCACAATTGGTGACCTCGAAAAACAAAACGAAAATTGTAAGTCGATACCGCCCAAAATTCGCTATAATTTGCGCTCGTTAAAGCCAAGAAAACTTGTCTGGGCGGACGACGAGTTTAGGAACGCCTACATCATGCCTGACAACGATTTATCGGACCAGATTAGGGAGCTTCAACATCGTATGGAATCTCTGCAAGCTGGCGCATCTGTGGCTCAAGCTGCCGCGGCTACTGCTGCACCAGTTCTCACAAACCGGACGGCAATTCATTTGCCAAAATTCACATGCGACAACCCCAGTTTATGGTTTGCTCAGATTGAACGATAGTTTCGTATATATGGCATTTCCAGTGATGATGACAAGTTCGATTATGTCATTGTGAACTTGAGTGCTGATGTGATTTTGACAGTAGAGGATTTGGTGACTCACCCTCCTACCGCGAGTAAGTATGAGGTGCTAAAAAGTCGATTGCTCGAAAAGTACGCTGAGTTTCCAGAATCAAAACTTCGGCGTTTGTTACAAGGCGGAGAGGCAGCTGGTTTCAGGCCTTCCGAGGTTTTGGCCCACATACGACGGTTTAACCCAGATCCGAGCAGCGAAAATATCATTCGCGCGCTGTTTCTTGCGGATAAGCCCCAGAATATTCGCCCGTTTCTTACAGTCTGGGAGGAAAATGATTTGAGCAAGCTCGCCAAGGTAGCGGACAAAATGCTTGATGCCTTCAACGCAAATGCCACTTTTGCCATCAGCCCAGCCGTACAACCGCAAGTCGAGTCAATAAGCCCAATCAATGAAATTGCTGACTATTTGCGTTCACTATCTCAGAAGGTCGACAGCCTTCAAAACGAGGTCAAAAAACTTCAATCGGATAAGAGGTCTCGCAGCAGTTCACGAGGACGTGTTGGGCAACGAACTACTAATTTTGTTGATCGAACGTTGCAAGCAGGCAGCACTCAAGAAGTATTATGCTAATACCAATGCAACTACGGGGATAATGCACAGAAATGCAAGCCGCCATGCGATCGTTCTCAGCAGAATTTAAACTAAAACAGCTGTCGTCCGACACTCTAACCGACGGCAGCAAAATAACAGACAGCGGTTTAACTTCACAACCATTACCCATTCATGAGACTCGACTCCACATCACCGACCGTAAATCCACCATCAGTTTTCTCAATAGATTCAGAATTAGCTGTGTCTGTCATACCTCGTTCGCTGGTTAGACAGAATAACATAAAAAAAAAAACGATTTACTTCTATATGCGGCAAACCAGACGGTCATCTACACCTATGGTACTTATGAGGTAGAGCTGAATCTTGGACTCCGGCGTTGTCTAACGTGGCCGTTTATAGTATCAGACGTGCAAACAGCAATCATTGGTGCAGACTTATTAACACATTTTCAACTACTAATCGATGTTAAAAACAAACGTCTCATCGATTTATCAACGGGTCTAACAACAACTGCGTGTCTATCGACTGCGAAACACATCTCAATTTCAACCGTTCAAGGTGTGTCCTATCTTCAGAGTCTCCTGCGAGAGTTTGTCGATGTAACAGTACCTGGGAGGAAAAACACCAGTAGTAATGAGGTATGTCATTATATTGAAACGAATGGTAGTCCCATCTCCGATCGACCTCGAAGTCTCGCCGACGAAAAACTTGCCATCGCCAAGGCTGAAATCAACTTTTTGATTTCAGAGGGTATATGTCGTCCTTCCAAAAGCCCATGGGCCAATCCATTGCATATGGTTACAAAGAAAGATAGCGGTTGGCGTTCCTGCGGTGATTACCGCAAGCTCAATGCAGTTACTGTGCCTGACCGGTATTCGATTGCCCATATCCACGACTTCACTGAGCAGCTGCACGGTTAAAAGGGTTTTCCGAAATTGGATCTGAAAAAGGCATATTATCAAATCCCGATCGCGGAAAGCGACATTCCTAATACAGCGGTATGTACTCCGTTTGGATTGATAGAGTTCTTGTACATGCCTTTTGGTTTAAAATATGCCTCGCAGACGTTTCAGAGGTTTATGGATAACATTTTCCGCGGCATCGATTTTGTTTGTTGTTACATTGACGATATATTAATCATGTCGAATTCAATTGCAGAGCATGAGCAACACTTACGCACCATCCTGCAAATCCTACGCACACACGGCCTTTGCATCAACCTGAGTAAATGTCAAATCGCATAGCCGAAAGTTGAGTTTCTCAGTTACGTTGTCAACGAACACGGGATTAAGGCACCCACAAGCCGCATTGATGCGATTCTCAATTATGCTCGTCCGGACACAATCAGCCAACTGGGTCGTTTTCTCGGTATCGTCAATTATTACCGAAGGTGTATACCGCATTCGTCGCATATACAGGCACCTTTGTCTGAACTGCTACAGAATGTAAAACAGAATGACAAGCGCAAAATTGTAAACGTGTCGTGACGGACGCAGTACTGTTGTCTCATCCATCTTCAAAGGCGAAGCTCGCCTTAGCTTGTGATGCTTCCGATGTTGCTATCCGAGCCGCTATGGAGCAACAAATTGATGATATTTGGCAGCCACTCGGATTTTTTTCTAGAAAATTAAGCAACGCAGTGAAAAACTACAGTGCCTACGATCGAGAGCTTTTGTCAATATTTGAGGCCATTAAGTATTTTAAGCACTGGATTGAGGCGCGGCCGTTCATCATTAAAACTGACCACGAACCTCTGGTATACGCGTTCAAACAACGGCCTGAAAAAGCTTCACCTCGTCAACTTTGCCAGCTGTGCTACATTTCACAGTTCTCCACTGCCATTGTGCATGTAAAAGGCACAGACAACACTGCCGCAGACACGTTTTCTAGACTTTGTGAAATCTCCATGCCCATAGCTATCAAATTAGAGCACATCGGAGCAGCTCAATCAACCGATCGGGACAAAATGACAAAAGTTTGTTTGGCCATCTATGAACAAGGACGTTATCAGCCGGTGCAGAGACTGTTTGCTATGTCAGCGTGCAAAGGTCAGCAGACATAATCATCTGGTACCTGATAAAATGGTTGTTCCAAATGGCAGATTCGATCATGTTCATCTAGACATAGTAGTCATGCCCCTGCAACGAAATTTCCGGTATTTCTTAACCATGATTGATCGTTTTTTACGTTGGCCAGAAGCCATTCCGCTTACCAACATAAACGCTGAGACCATTGCGAAGGGTTTTTGGACACATTGGGTTTCACGGTTCGGAGCACCTAAAACTATTACTACGGATCAAGGCACTCAGTTCGAGTCCGCCTCGTTTAAGGAACTATCAAATCTCTTTGGAAGCAAGCACATACACACGACTAGTTATCATCCGTAGTCAAATGGTTTGATTGAGAGGTGGCATCGGTCGTTAAAGCTGTGTTGATTTGTAACCCTGATACTCCGTGGCCACAATTTCTCCCGGCTGTACTTTTAGGACTTCGGACATGCTTTAAACAGAATATATAATCATTCGCTGCTGAGATGATATATGGAACACCGATTCGTTTGCCAAATGAATTTTTTGATGATATGGATTTTACACCAGATTTTATTAGCAGTTTTCGTGAACATATGCAGAAAATTCCTCCAACTGCGACTTCTCATCATACCAATTGGAAGATAGTTATTTTAAAAGGTATTGATACATGCTCACATGTGTTCGTCCGCTCACACGCAGTCAAGCGTCTCCTCGAGCCTCCCTACACTGGACCTTACAAAGTTGTCCACAGGCAGAGCGACCGTGTCCACGAAGTTGAAATCAACGGCAAGAAAGTTGCAATATCTGTAGACAGACTCAAGCCAGCTTTCCTGGCAAAGGATGACGCACAAGGAGATTTGCAGCGTAGCAAACCACGTACGTATGAGAAGCAATACTGAGTACGATTTGTAAATCCGAGACGCCGTCACTAGAGAGGGAGTACTGTGGCGACATCTCCGCCTCCTCTTGGTAAAGTATTTGAACAGTAACGGCCGCAGAGGACCTTTAGTCATCGGAAGGCGATCGATAAAAATCTATCGGGCGGTGGTCGATTTTTAGCGACTGGCATGATCAAGAAGAAGACTAACGTGAATGCATTGACAACGCCGCACATTCTGCTACACTCAAATTACTGTTTCCTGTCTTATTAAAATCCAATTAAAGTTCATACTGAAGGCGTTGTTTAATATTGCAGTGGTAGTTTAACATCCTCCCACAATTGGTGACCTCGAAAAACAAAACGAAAATTGTAAGTCGATACCGCCCAAAATTCGCTATAATTTGCGCTCGTTAAAGCCAAGAAAAATTGTCTCCGAATGCGTTGAGGGAAGAAGTCCTGCATACAGCTTATGAGAGTAGGTTGTCATCGCATGGCGGTATGAACAAAACACTGGAACGCATACGCAGATATTATATTTGGCCTAGTTCGCAGAGTTCACGAAGCTTTTGAATAGCTACAAAATATCGCACACTTTTACCGCAGTTCACTCGGCGCAGGCTAATGCATCGGACCATGTGAACCTATCAATTATTTCCGCATTGAAGGCGTATGTGCATCCTGACCAAAAGGATTGGTATAAATACTTGAGCTATATAGGGCTGCAACCGCATGATGCATTCCGCATTATTTTTGCCATAACTATATTTTATTTTTCTTATTCCTTTTCATTTTATTTCCTTTGTACAATTAATTCTCTTAATTCGCTGAACATAATTTTTTTTTTGCACAGGCTTTTAAACATTTAAAGATATATTAGTTCTCTTAACACTTACATACATACATAAGAATATATTTTCCTATTCATATTTTGTTATTATACTTATAATTTTTTCCTGATCATAAGACTTTTCTTGTATTAGGTTAGTTTTTTTATTTTGTTAATTATGTTAATTAAAATTGGATGTAAGTATGTCGGAGTAATTTCCTTTTTTTTTAATTTCTGCGCCTATGATGCGCGTTTGGTAGATCGTTCTGAAAAGGCATCATCTGGATGGGATTTGGCATGGATGATCATGGAAATGGCAGATGCGCATGTGACTCTAGTTTCTTCTTTCTTTATTCCATGCACGCACTAATTATTATTGAATAATTGCGGTAGCGAGTTGACACCGCTGGCGTGTAGAGGGCAAGAACTCCACCCCTTTAGCCGACGAGCTGCGGCCGGAATCTTGCGTGCGCCCTCGAAGCCTAGATAACACCTTGTCGACAATTTTCAGTTATATGCTACATATATAAATTATATAATTGGCGCCCAACTTGGGGCCAGAATATGTAGATTGCGACTATATAAATCGAAAATTAGTTCTATTATTCCAGACAAGATGGAACCAAGTAGACTCGTCCTCACTGAAGGATCCCAATTTACTGAGTTTTAAACCTTTCCTTTTAATTTCTCCTTATGGTTATCTATTTGTGAAGCAGGTGGAATTGCAGGCTGAATAAGTAATTTTGCTGTTGCTTGACCATCTTCACTATTTGCTTGCAAACTGATATCCATTGGATCGAATTTTTAGACGTCTGGAATAGCAGGTTAAATGGTACTAGTTACTGTTTCCACCCACAGATAAAAGATTGATTCCAAATCTTCTCAATTTTCATTGGTTTTAGTTTGCAGACGCCTGGAATTGCAAGAAGAATGGCACTAGTTGCTATCTCCTGACCATGTATAAAAATTAAATTTCAAACCTACCAAATTGAATTGTATCAGCTCTTGGGTATTACGTCGAGTCAGATCCTCTGTCGACATAACCAGTCCTGCTGAATTCAAAACTCTAATCTATTTCGGGTAGCCGAACTAAAGACCATGGCAGTGGAAAACCAGAAATATTCGAACTTTTAGAGTTGGCTCCTGACCCGTCATGGATTGCGGTTTTCGGTATATTCAAATTTCATTGCATTACCATTGAAACTCTTCTGTTCTTTTTTGTTTAAACTAAGTTAAGTGATAAAAGAACGTCTATTTCAACGGCATCAGTAAGAGTAGGAATTAAAAGAATTTTGTATAATATTTTACTTTTGATTCTTTTGGTAATTACGTTTTGAAAATTTCTTGAGGGTTGTTGGGAATTTTTTGTGTGATTATCATTTATTTTTATTTATTTATAATTTAACTATTATATTATAACTACAATTATAATAATTTAACTATATTTTTCTTTGCCTTAACATTTACTCCCTTATTTTTGGTTATCTTGCTATTAGCGTAAGTGGTAAGTAATATTATATTTTTATCTATTGTTGTTTTATTATTTAATCAAGCATGGGTGATGACGATACCGTCGAACTTCAAGAGGGTGTAGTTTGCAATCTTTGTAACATTATAATTGCACTCATTAGGTCAACTGAATTCGAAGTGTTAATAAGAAGTGTTTAAGTTTTGTCATCTACTCTCACACTCCAAATTTAACTAAACGAAAAGTAAAACAACCACTAGTAAAACAAGAGTCAATTCGGCTATGGACTCAGGAATGCCTGTTGAACGCAGTCCCCCGACTGCGCGCAGCACGCAAAATCAAAATCAGCCAACAAAAACAGGTGAGCGTACCACAAGTTCAAACAGCTGTTAGCATAAAAAACAACAAGGCATTCCTTATCACATCATCAAACAGTTCAAACAACAGCATCAACAACAACAACAAAAAATCTAACCAAGCTTCACTAATTTCGAGAGAGAGCGTTCATACTCTCCCGCAATACAGCAAACAATTTCACACCCACAAAGTGAAAACGCATCATCAATACAAAAAAACGCAACGTCTCGCTCTACCGCACAACTAACTATCAAGAGCTCTATGGCCACAGGTAAAATGCAGCCTCTGCCGTGGAGTGCACAATGTGCGTCACCAACGACGCCGCTCTCCTCTTTCCCATCAACATCAACTACATCAACTACTATAACAACGCTCTCTCTGGCTTCTGTTGGATTGTTCACAACAATAGCAACAACAACTATAACAACCACCATGGCCACATGATCACCACATGATCAGCTGTATCATCTGTCTCCTCCATATCCACAGTAAGTACAACAATAACAACATCAAGTAAGCAGTACGATACACAAAGCATAAACAACGCCAACACTCAAGAGTCCATCCTAAAGAGAAATAGGAGCAAACAATCTCCCAATAACAGTGCTGAACAAAACAACACAAGCAAAAACAAGAGAACTAAACAATGTAACGGAACGCAAACAATACTGCAACAATACTGGCTAAGCGCACCAATCACAACAAACAGGTTCGCTCTCCTCTCTCAAGACGATGTCAATCAAGCGAACAGTGGTGCGGAAAGTGTTTCCGATGCAACAAATTTGCCATCAGAAAAAACATCAAATCGGTTGTCACCGCCAATATATGTTAAAGACGTCGAACAAATTAGCGTTCATACAATGCTCTAAAAAATGTAATTAAACATAATTACATTTTAAAAACGCTTCAGAATAATGAGGTGCGAATACAAACAAAAGATTCTACCAGTTACTCTAAAGTTATTTTTTTTTTTTTTTTTTTTAAATTAAATTATAACATTAAACGCAGTAAACTGCATAAAACATTTGTCGGATTTAAAAAATAATGACGTGACAATAAAAATAAAAAATTAGACTTATACTAACTTAATTAATTATAGAAGGCTGTATCCTTCTTAGAGGGAGATCATGTGGGTGCAGCCTCTTCAGTCTACGCCTTGTTGAGATACGGGTGAGGGAGAAAGCTAGAGGATTTGGGTGCGACAAAAGTCTGTAGTGATAGCGGCAGCTGTGAGAATTAATCACCTCCATAACAGTTGGCACGGCAAGATCCCTATGCAGCGTGGTGTTGCGGACGTACCAAGGGGCTCCCGTAAATCTTCTGAGAGCCTTGCTCTGACACGCCTGCACTCTTCTGATGTTGTAGGCAGCAGTAGTGCCCCAAATTTGTATGGCGTAGCGCCAAGCAGGTGCCACTACTTGCAGATAGATGAGCCTTTTATTAGTTAAATATAACTTATTCGATGGGCGGAGGAGCCACTCCAGTTTCTTGAGCTTTTGATAGCAGCGCGCTGTAACTACCTTAATGTGTACACGCCAGGTAAGACGCTTATCCAGGATCAAACCGAGATACCGGATTTGCTCCATTTGCGGAATGATTCTTGTGTTGTAAGTCACAACCGGACAGACGCCTTGCCTTAATGTGAAGGTACAGTGAGCTGATTTCTCAGAGTTTATGGCTATATTCCAACGCCTGGCCCATGAGTGGAATCTATCCAGGTAGCTGGACAATTTCTCAGCAGCTTCGTTCAGAGAGGCAGAGTTGAAAATAACTGCCGTATCGTCCGCGTAAGTCGCAATAATCGAATGCTCATCTCTAGTTGTAGGCATATCAGAGGCATATAAGGAGTAGAGGACCGGAGCTAGGACACTCCCCTGCGGGACACCGGCTCTCATGTGCCTGAAGGTGGAAATTTTGTCTCTTACCGCCACAGAGAAGGTTCGTCGTTGAAGAAAGCTTCGAATTAGTAAAAACTGTTTGCCAGGCAGGAGTAATTTTAATTTATGCAGAAGTCCATCGATCCATACCCTATCGAATGCTTGTTTGACATCTAGGAAGACTACAGAGGAATACTGTTTCAACTCAAACGCGAATCACACTAACACGAGGGAAAACTTTAGAGGACGTCTTCATCACAGAGAATATTGCTATTCTTAATGATGGTCGCCCTACTCACTTTTCTACCAGCCAATATTTCACACATATCGATCTCGCACTTTGCTCTTGCTCAATTCAACCCCTCTTAATGGCCAACACTTTAGATAATCTTTATGGCAGTGATCATTTTCCTCTAAAGATATCCATCGACACAGGTTACACCAACTACAAAGCTCCGCGCAGCAGTTTTCTAACAGACAATGCCAACATCAATAAAGAATGTTCAGTCCTACTGAAAATGATCCGGTCGGCAGCACATTTAAGCATTCCGCAGACAACTAACTGTCGAGCGGGGAAGACAGTACCCTGGAGGAATCATAACGTAAGGGTACTCTGCGCAGAAAAACGAAAAGCATGGGCATCATATAAACGAAATAAAAATATGGAAAACTTGAACTCATATAAAATAACGGCAGCAGTATTTAGAAAACACTGTGGGGAAGAGAAAAAGAAGTTGTTCATAAAGATAACCGAATCTATAAACGCACTTACCCAGCCTAGAAAAATATGGTCAGACATAAAAAAATTGCATGGCTCACATACCCCTACTTCAATTAAAGTTTTAATTTTAAATAACAGGACAGATATATGATCACAATGATATTGCTAATAAGTTTCCCCATTCTTGGTCTAAATATTCACAAGATTCCAACTTTCACCCATCTTTCACAATTGACAAAATTACATACCCTATCATCGAACAACTACCTTACTAAAACCTTTAATAAAACGCCTCATCCGCTTCTGAATTTGATATTTGACAAAGGTGTTTATCCACAGAACTGGAAACTGGCCATTCTCTTCCCAATTCATAAACCTAAAAAGGCCAACACTCAGGTAACAAAGACAAAATTTCCAGTCAGGGCCAACCACTCATTTTTCAAACACTTTCGACTTATCAATCGGCATTCCTCAGGGCACCTCGTTATCGGTTACCTTGTTTATCATAGCTTTCAATAAAATTAGTAATATGATTTCAAAATACAGTCATATGGAGCACATTATCTATGCAGACGATGTAGTCATATATACTAAAATCGAGAACTTAGACTCGGTAGAATCCAATTTAAACTCCATCCTATTAGATATAACAATGTGGTCAATGGAATTCGGTGCCTCAATATCTTTAGAAAAATGTAAATCCTTTCATATTTGTAGAAAGATATGTTGTAGCTATATGTCTCAATTTTGGCAATGTTATTATTACCAAAACAAGTAGTTTAAGCATATTAGGTTTATTGTTCGATTCTAAATTTAATTTTAAGGAAAATTGTATTTACATTAGACACAATCTGTTTGCCAGACTTAACATTCTAAAATATCTAAAATCAAAGCACTCCTTTGTACACACGAATACTTTAGTTAATGTAACTAGAGAATAAATACTATCTAAGATAAAATACGGTCTTTGTATAAGTTAACATTCTCAAGACCGCAACTCCGATATAGCTGAAGATGTGTTTGATTAGTGTCCGGCTAGCAGGCATTCGACACCATACACGTGCAGAGTCATGGTAAGGTTAGCGTCAACACTTCGTACAAGAACTGAAGCGATTTTGATTGCATCGTGGGAAGCTGACGTAAGCAACATCAGCGGACATCCAACACTCCGTACACGAACTGCAGCGTATGTGAATGCATCGTGGGAAGCTGGCGTTAGCAACATCAGGGCTAAGCTAAGTGTAAAGTTAGAATCTTAAGCAACTTAGGTTTAGTCTATGTTCGGAACTCATAAAGATACAACGTCCTGCTCGCAATGCGGACGTTTTAATAAAATAAAACATAAATATTAAACAATATTTATTTAATTGGCGCCCAACGTGGGGCACGAGTATTTAACGCGCCCGTGAATAATCGAATAAGGTGAACGACATTTAAAAACAAAAATACGAACTTTAAAAAAGTTTTTAACACTTTGAAACCGTTTTAATGTTTTAACACTTCAAAACGCACCAGGAGCAATCAGCGGAACACCAGACGAGGAAACATACGGAAGCCACTGGAACAACACTTGAATATTAGAGTAAACAATATACCTAAGAAATCATGTAAGTGGAGTGCTCGTGGTTAATAAATCAGTGTTAATTTACAAAATTAATTTGTGTTAAAATAGCGAAATAAAAAATTGTGTCATTGGAAGTGTTAAAGGCAAAGTTATGGAAAGCGGTAGTGAATCCTATATGCGAAAAGTGACCTTAAAGTAGAAAACCTTACGACGAATAAAATAAATTAGGTTAAATAGAAAGCGAAAGTATAGTTTTGACAATCCGGACTATCAGTGAAAGGTAGAAATAATGGAACCAGACCAAGTAAGAACTTTAGCAGTAAACAGCGCCCTCAGCATGCAAAGAGAAACTTTTGCGCAACAGTTAAGGAACGTGAACCGACTACTCGATGACGTCACTATTAGTGCACCAGAGTTAGAAGTGTATGAAGATACCATTATAGTCGAGGGTGTCAAGTGTAAGGAATCAATGGATATTGTTTAGTCCTTACCTGATTTCGAAGGAAAGCAGGAGTCTTACGTGTCATGGCGGTAGGCGGCTCACAATGCCTGTAAACTATTTCAGAACGTTGATGGTAGTTTGTGGCATTACCAAGCTGTTGTTATTATCAGAAACAAGATTAAATGCCCAGCGGACTCAGTACTAGCATCTTTCACAAATAAAAAATATAGGATGGACGCCCTACGCGGGTTCAGTTCAGGGACTAGAAAATCATTGAGTGATATCCTTTTATCAGCTCTTCCGACTAATCTACCCACTGCCATAGCTCTTGCTCAGCAAGTTGAAGCGAACCATGAACGCTAACAATTCGCAACTAGTTTCGCTAGAAGTGTTAAGGAAAGGGCCCAGAAAGGAGGACAGAAATCTCGATGTAAAGGGGAACAGAGTAATAACGGTAACCGCGATTACAATAGGAAAAAAACCCGCACTTTAGTAAATCGACATAAATCCTAAAGAAGGGCGGTTCGAAGAAAAGCGACAAATTTTGGGTAATATAAATGAGGTCCCACAAGCTCGGTATAGTCCGGCCGCTCGAAACTAGAAGAGGTTTCACGAGTCCGACAGGCGGTCGGGTCTAAAATACCAGAGGCTAAACCACTGGGCATAGGGGGGGTCCCACGAAGGGTAAGGGAATGAATACCAAAATTTGGCCGGGGCAGCCGTCGAGGAAGTTGAGAATCAGGAATCGGATTACGATTACGTTAACTTTTTAGAGGAAAATCCCTGCTGCCGTTTATAGAACGGTCGATTTCAAGGAAGATATTAATGCTTTTAATAGATACGGGGGCGTCTAAGAACTACATTAATCCCCTTAAGGGTCTGAAATGCATTATGCCGGTGGACACCCCTTTCATTGTAAAATCAATACACGGCTTTAATAACATAAAGAAAAACTGTTTAATAAATCTGTTTGGAAAAAATAGCACCTCTTTCTTGTTACCCAATCTCGAAACGTTTGACGGGATACTTGGACTCGATTTGCTAACACAGGTCGTCGCGATGATAGATCTTGGTTTTAAAAATCTGGAACGTAATATTGAGGCGAACCCGATACAATATTACAGGTACTCTGACGTGAATTTCTCGCAGGTGGAGGAAGTAGAAGTACCTGAACTTATAAAGTAAAAGTTTCGGAAAATGATAAGCACCGCAAAACCGGCATTTGCAGACTCTAACGAGTTGTCACAGTATAATACCAATGTGGTCGCCACGATTCGAACCGAATCTGACGATTTTATTTATACAAAATTATATCCCTGCCCTATGGGAGTAGCCGATTCCGTAAATAGCGAGATCCAGGAGCTGTTGAGAAACAGTATAATTAGACAGTCTATGTCACCTTATAACAATGCAGTTTAGGTCGTTGATAAAAAGGGTGTCGACGATCAGGGACACACAAAGAAAAGGCTTATCATCGATTTTCGGAAACTAAACCAAAGATCAGCGAGTAACAAGTACCCTATTCCCAACGTTAGAGTGATCCTGGCTAACCCAGGAAAGGCTAGAATTTTCACAACTCTCGACCTAAAGTCTGGCTTCCACCAAATAATTATAGCAGAGAGGGATCGAGGAAAAACGGCGTTCTCAGTAGGAAACGGAAAATACGAGTTCTGTAGACTTCAATTTGGTCTGAAAAACACTCCCAGCATTTTTCAGAGAACAATTGATGATGTTCTCAGGGAGCAGATAGGTAAAACATGCCATGTTTACGTAGACGACGTAATCATATTCTCAAAAACGGAGGAAGAACATGTCGAGCATATCGCTTGGGTCCTGAACAAATTGATTGAGGCTAACATGAGTGTTTCGCAGGAAAAGTCCCATTTCATTAAAAAGAGTGTTGAGTATCTGGGCTTTACCGTATCACAAGGGGGTATTCAAACCAGTCCCAGCAAAGTGGAGGCCATTCGGAACTACACCGAACCCGCCACACTTTTTAATATAAGATCGTTTCTGGGGTTAGCAAGTTACTATAGGTGTTTCATAAAGGATTTCGCCGCTGTAGCTAAACCCCTAACCGACATTCTGAAAGGAGAAAATGGTAGGGTAAGCACCCATCAGTCAAAGAAAATTAAGGTAAAATTGGATGACGCTCAGCTTAAAGCTCGGAGGACGTCATGCTTTTACACCCAGACTTCTGGAGGCCTGGCGGTTTTGTCCCAAGGGGGAAAACCAACAACTATGATATCCCGGACCTTGAAGGACAGGGAACTTAATTTGAGAGACTTTATAACTATCCTGTGGGCTTTAAAAAGTCTACGGAATTATTTATACGGCGTTAGGAACCTGAATATTTTTACTGACCATCAACCACTTACGTTCGCTGTTTCAGACTGAAACCCGAACGCTAGGATTAAGCGTTGGAAAGCGTTCATTGATGAACATAACGCCCAAATTTTCTACAAGCCCGGTAAAGAAAACCACGTTGTTGACGCACTGTCACGACAACACATCAATGCCCTAGAAGAGTAATCTACGGCAGCAACAATTCACAGCGAATTGTCCTTAACCTATGCTATCGAAAAGAACAAAAAACCAATCAATTTCTTCAGAAATCAAATTGAAATAGATGAGGCTCAGACAGATTCATATTGGACTGTCATAATGTTTGGTGAAAACACTAGACACCTTATTGAAGGTATATAACAATAACTCGTAGATACCATCAAAGGCGTCGTAAACCCCAACATAGTTAATGCCATTTACTGCAGCCTACCAATTCTGGCTCAGATACAACACAAATTAGTAGAAGCTTTTCCATAAACTAGATTTTGGTATACTGAAAAATTCGTTAATGACATATTCACAAAAGAAGAACAAATGGAGATTGTAGTCGCCGAACAAAACCGTACCCATAGGGCAACCCAAGAAAATGTAAAGCAAATCCTATCAGACTACTTCTTTCCGAAGATGTTCAGAATGGCGAACGAAGTCGCCGCAAACTGCAGAATTTGCGCAACATCAAAATACGACAGACAACCGAAAAAACAGATAATGGGCGAAACCCCGATTCCTTCTTATGCGGGTAAAATGTTGCATATCGACATATTTTCCTAACCTGCATCGATAAATTTTCGAAATTTGCCATTGTCCAGCCAATACCCTCACGGACAATTTTGATGTCACGCCAAGAATTCTCCAGTTAATAAATATTTATCCAAATACAAGAACAGTATTTTGCGATAATGAACCATCATTAAACTCTGAAACCATTGAGTCACTTCTTTTGAACCACTATGAGGTGCAAATCTCGAACGCACCACCTCTTCACAGCACAACCAATGGGCAGGTTGAACGATTTCATAGCACGCTATTGGAAATCGCTCGTTGCCTAAAACTAGAAAGGAAAATTGTCGATACCGTTGAGTTAATCTTGCAGTCAACGATTGAGTATAACAGAAGCGTTCATTCTGTAACGAATAAAAAACCTCTCGAGATAATTCATTCTGGTCCTCCGGATTTCCAGGAAGAAACCAGAAACAAGGTTCAGAAAGCTCAGGAGGATCAGTTAATCAGGCATAACATATCAAGGGGAATCGAGTCTTCCGCTTTGGGGAAAAGGTTCTCGTTAAAACAAATAGAAGGCTGGGAAACAAGCTCACGCCTTTGTGTGTTGAGGAAGTAGTAGAAGTAGAAGCCGACTTGGGAACTATGGTACTTATTAACGGGAGTATAGTACATAAGGATAACCTAAAATAGCAATAGTTAACAAAATAAACCGGTGACCATCATACTTGTTGTATTTGTTTCAGGATCATACTAACAATGCTTTTCTTTATAACGACAACGACGTCGAGAATAACTGACTACGCATGCAAAATACATCCCAATAACAGACGGAAACGGCGGTAATTTGGAATGATACTGGCTACTTACGACATATCACGGACCTGACTGCATACAGGAAAATCATAACAGAGACAACGAAACTGATGGACCAATTTCCACAATCACATATGAGAAAGAACATAGACTCTGACGTGACGCATTTGAACACTCTTTTAACGACTATTACCATTCACCTCAGTGATCTCAGTGGAATGCTTGTATTTAAGTTTGTGTTAATGTAGTCGCGATAGGTGTCCCAGTCAGTTTTGTTATTGTGCAATACTTTAGAATTGGTTGTGTTCACTTCAATTGAATTAAGTTCTAGTAGTATAGGCTTATGGTCTGACGATAGTTCCAGTCTTGATGTTATGACACATTTATTTAAGTCTATTTCTTTGAGTATATTAAAGTCAATGAGGTCTGGCTTTTTATTTTTGTCTGAAATAGAGGGTCGTACCGATTGCTGAGTGCACTTCCGATCGCAAAGCCGACCCTATATAGCTCAAGTGTTCATCCCAATCCTTTTGGTCAGGACGCATATACGCCTTCAATGAGGAAATAATTGATGGGTTCACACGCTCCGATGCGTGTGAACTGTGGTAAAAGTGTGCGGATATTATGTAACTATTTAAAAGCTTCGCGAACTCTGCTGACTTAAACTGGGAACCATTATCGGATACCACCGTCTCCGGTACTCCAAACAGGTGAAACAACTCCCGCTCCAAATAATTTACATTGACGTTAGCCGAAATCTTCTTCACAGCCTTGAGGAACTCAAATTTTGAAAAATGATCTAAAACGATAAAGATTCCAATATGCCCTGATTTAGAAAGCGGATACGGCCTCAAAAAGTCGACGTAAAGACGTTGAAAGAAGCTATTGGTCTCTTGAAATCTGCACAGTGGTGATCTTGTTAAGACATAAAGTCATTTGGTAGTTTTTAATTTTTCACACGAATTCATATATGTTCACTAAACCAGGCCAAAAATAATATCTGCGTATGCGTTCCAGCATTTTGTTCATACCGCCATGCGATGACAAACTACTATCCTGAGCTGTACTCAGGACTTCTTCCCTAACTGCATTCGGTGTCCACAATTTCCACGCAAAGTCATCGTGTAATTGATCAGCAGTAGAACGCTCAGAACGTCTGTACACAAAACCATCAATCAGTTTAACGTCTGGAATTTAATGCACAATTTTTGTGATGAGCTCTTTTTATTCATCAGAAGAATAATGTGGAGAATCTAAATCAATAAATCCCCCATTCACACCATCAATAGCTGGTGCTCCTCCTCATTGACTCATGAAAGTGCATCCGGAACCACTTTCAAACTACCACGCCTGTGAACAATCTTAAAACGGTAACCCTGCAACTTCAGAGCCCATCGTGCTAATCGGGAATTAAGATCGCTTTTTGACATGAGCCATTTAAATGAGCCATGGTCAATAACTACTGTAAATTCATGACCTTCCACGTATGCTCTAAACTTTTTCACACATACCAATGCGGCTAAGCACCCTTGCTCCGTTACCGAATAGTTTCTTTGAGTCATATTAAGCTTCTTTGAAACGAAATCTATGGGGTATTCATCGGCTTCCTTGGTAAGCTGTACTAGTACCCAAACTATACCTGTTTTGCTTGCGTCACAATGAATGAAGAATGCTTCCTCCATCTGGGCTGTGTAATACCGGTGCTGAGCTTAGTAACTTTTTCAAATCATTGAATGCAGTTATAGCCTCCTCAGTCAAAACGAATTTGTGTTATATTGAAAGAAGAGGAGTCAATGGATAGCAATTGAAGCTAACATTTGTACAAATTTTCTATACCAACCAGCCATAGCCAATAATCTTACAGCATTCTCAACGTTTTCGGTAATGTAAATTCTGTAATAGCCGAAATCTTATCAGCATCAGTGCGTATCACGCCTCCACCCACAATATGTCCGAGGTACTTAACTTCACGCATGTAAAATTTGCTCTTCTCATCATTTATGGTCAATGTTGCTGATCTGATGATTGACGTAACTTCTCGTAAGACTTCTAAGTTCGTATCGAAACAATCTGAAACTATTAGCAAATCGTCTAGATAAATGAAAACTTCATTACGCAAATGAGGTGGAATAACTTTGTCCTTCAAAGGATAGATAGTTTGCGGAGCGTTACAAAGCCCGAATGGCATGACTCTGAACCGATACAAAGGCTTCCCTGGGACCGTAAAAGTGGTCTTGTAGCGCGACGCTGTCTCCAACGGGATTTGCCAGAAGGCATCCTTGAGATCAAGACTCGTTATGTATTCTGCTTGTGGGAGTCTACTTAGAATCCCGTCAATCTGAGGCAAAGGATAAGCATCCGTTTGAGTGACATTATTAGCTTTTCGTCTGTTTAAGCACAACCTTACCTTCCCTGATTTCTGAACTAAGACAACCGGTGATAACCACGCCCTATCGGACTCTTCAATTACACCTAGCTTTAACATTCGATCTACTTCTCCATAAATTAGTTTCTCGACCGCTGGCGAAACCGAAAAATGTCTTTGCTTAATTGCATTGGCTTCTCCAACATTTATGGAATGTGATAGAAAATTAGTCTTACACAGACTCCCTTTGCGAACGAGGGAAACAAATCAATCGTTATTCTCAATTGTTTCTTTTGTCTGTCAGTCAGATGGTGTTGAAATTCTGGGATCGTATCACTTGATAGTTCTGATACAAAACCTGAAGGCAGTAAATCGAAACTAGTCCAGAAGTCTATTCCTAGATAAATGTCGTGCGTAAGTACTGTTATCAAATATAAAATAATGTTCTTCTTTATTACTCTAAACTCTATCTGTGTTAGCCTAATTATCTTCTGCTTATTACCATCGGCAGAACTAACTGGTGAATTAATTTTTTTAAACTTAATTTCCTTTTGATCTAGTTGTTTGGCCAGTTTACCTCCCACACGGCTTATAATGGTTGCTGTATCCAGTAACCCGTATACTATTTTCCCAAACACTGTCACGTTGGCAAATGTGCGAATATCATGAAGTTTATCAATTACTGCTGAAATAAACTGTCGTCGCATTTTACTCACTGTTTTCCAGAAGGTTTTCATTCGTTTTGCACAACGAGATACTTTGGGCGGTACGGAATTCAAAAGAGCAGATATTTCCCTACCTTTTAATTATTTCAATCTATCATGAAACACTATATTTGGTCTAAGTAATGGAATTTCGTCGAGGTCGAAAAATGTATTTGATTGGGTATTGGTTATTGCATTTCTTGTTTCTGTGCTTAGTCCCTGTTTGTCCCTAGAGTCCGACAAACCTTCAAAAAATTCCGTTTGAGTGGCTTCCGCTTTGTGTTCGCTGTTGAGTTTTTTGAACACTTTTTACAATTTGGTTTATACGGTTCTCCGCAACCATAATAAAAAACTCGCTTTTCTGACAAACAATCCTGATATCTATGGCCTTCAGAGATGCAATTCCAACAAATCGAACTAACTGCTGATAACCCCTTTGATTCAGACGACTCGTCAAGAATTACTTCTTCGACTGGACTGAAGTCAGCATCTAACTCAGCGACATTCATTTTAAAAGGTGTAGGCGTTTGATAAGACTGCTTACGTAAGACATTTTCCAAAAAGTCTTCTCTTCTACTACATGTCTCCCGCAGCTGAGCAATTGATCTAATTTCTACGTTCACAATCTCATGTTGTATTTCTGAACGTAAGTTTTGTCTTAAGACTTCGATCAGCACATTCTCTGCCAAAGGGTTTTCCAAACGGTCGGTGAGCTGTACAATTGAATCATAAAATGAATCAAAGGTATCATTAACCTTTTGCTTTCTATCGCATATTAGGTCTCTGATCCCTCCTTCAGTTCTAGAATTTCTGAACTGATTTCGTAATCCATAGCATAATCCTTCCCATTTAACTTCGCCCACTGATTTATGATATCTCTAAAACCAGGAGGACTCCTACGGATCGAACAAACCACTAGCATTGCGGCACAATAATTGAAAATTGCTATAATAAATAAAGTTATCAACTGACAATCCGTCCTTACCTCCATGAAATCATACCTACCAGTTATGGATATGACCTACTTTGTCGGGGCGCTGATACCAGTTAATGATTTCTCCGTCACTTCGGTTACCCTGAGAATGACTCATCGTCGACAGCAAAACATTCGGATTATTTGCATTGTTGCCTATAATTAGCAAGTAGTCCAATGACTGCTGGTTAACCCGAGCATTCATGTTGTCGGGGATTGGTCTGGAACTAGATGGGTGTAAATTGAGTCTTCGGAGTCCTTCCTGGATGTGTATTTTTATCAACTGAGCAATTTGCTCGCTTAGCGAGGACATTATCTGAGTCTGCAAGGAACCTACAGCTTCAGCGACTTATGGGCTAATTTGGATCTGACCTACTTTCACTGACCGTTTCTATCTCTCTGTTGCACACAGTGTTAATAGACTTTGAGCCGTGCTCTTTAATAACTTGCTACCTACTTTGCGATCTCGTATTAGGCCCTTTTATATAGTCTGCATTAAAATTTTCTAATTGCAGACGGGACTGGTTGCTTTCGACTTTAGGTACTCAATGATACAGACTTTGTGAAAGTCATGGCTACATGACGGCCTATATAACTCATTTGGTTGTGCAATTACAATGTTACAAAGATTGCAAACTACACCCTCTTGAAGCTCGATGGTATCGTCATCACCCATGCTTGATTACATAATAAAACAACAACAAAAAAAATATAATATAAATATAATATAAATATACCACTTACGCAAACAGCAAGAAAACCAAAAATAGTTAAATTATTATAATTGTAGTTATAACATAATAGTTAAATTATAAATAAATAAAAATAAATGATAATCACAAAAAAAAAATCAAAACAACCTTCAAGAAATTTTCAAAATGAAATTACCAAAAGAATCAAAAGCAAAATATTATACAAAATTCTTTTAATTTCCACTCTCACTGATGCCGTTCAAATAGACGTTCTTTTATCACAGCGCAGATGAATTAAGTTTAAGCAAGGAAGAAAAGAAGAGTTTCAATGGAAATGCAATGAAATTTAAATATACCAAAATCCGCATTCCATGACGGTCAGGAGCCAACTCTAAAATAATCTCTAAAATAATAATCGAATAATCCTTATTTTCTTTAGTTCGGCTACCCGAAATAGATTAGAGTGATGAATTTATCAGGACTGGTTATGTCGATAGAGGATCTGACTCGACGTAATAACCAAGAGCTGATACAATTCAATTTGGTAGGTTTGAAATTTAATTTTTATACATGGTCAGGAGATAGCAACTAGTGCCATTCTTCCTGCAATTCCAGGCGTCTACAAACTAAAACCAATGAAAATTGAGAAGATTTGGAATCAATCTTTTATCTGTGGGTGGAAACAGTAACTAGTACCATTTAACCTGCTATTCCAGACGTCTAAAATTCGATCCAATGGATATCAGTTTGCAAGCAAATAGTGAAGATGGTCAAGCAACAGCAAAATTACTTATTCAGCCTGCAATTCCAACAATTCAATATCTGCTCACAAATAGATAGCCCTAAAGAGAAATGAAAAGGGAAGGTTTGAAACTCAGTAAATTGGGATCCTTCAGTGAGGACGAGTCGACTTGGTTCCATCTAGTCTGGAACAATAGAACTAATTTTCGATTTATCTAGTCGAAATCCACATATTCTGGCCCCACGTTGGGCGCCAATTAAATAATTTATATATGTAGCATATAACTGAAAATTGTCGACAAAGTGTTATCTTGTCTTCGAGGGCGCACACAAGATTTCGGCCGCCGCTCGTCGGCTAAAGGGGAGGAGTTCTTGTCCTCTGCACGCCAGCGGTGTCAAATCGCTACCGCAATTATTCAATAATAATTAGTGCGTGCATGGAAGAAAGAAAGAAGAATCTAGAGTCACTTGCGCATCTGCCATTGCCCACTAATGTTGCTGTGGCAACACTACGCCTACTTTACCATTATCATCCAGGCCAAACACTCCTATCCAGATGATCCCTTTTCAGAACGATCTACTAAACGCGCACCATAGGGGCAGAAATTAAAAAAAAGGAAATTACTCCGACATAATTACATCCAATTTTATTTACATAATTAACAATATAAAAAAACTAACCTAATACAAAAAAAATCTTATGACCAGGAAAAACTTATAAGTATAATAACAAAATATGAAGCTTCGCGAACTCTGCGAACCAGGCCAAATATAATATCTGCGTATGCGTTCCAGCGTTTTGTTCATAGCGCCATGCGATGACAACTTACTCTCATGAGCTGTATGCAGGACTTCTTCCCTCAATGCATTCGGTATCCACAATTTCCACTCAAAGTCATAGTGCAATTGATCAGCAGTAGAACGCTCAGAACGTCTGTACACAAAACCATCAATCAATTTAACGTCTGGAATTTAATGCACAATTTCTGTGATGAGGTCTTTGTATTCATCAGAAGAAAAATGTGGAGAATCTAAATCAATAAATCCCCCATTCACACCATCAATAGCTGCCATTTCCTCCTCATTGACTCGAGAAAGTGCATCAGGAACCACGTTCAAACTACCACGCCTGTGAACAATCTTAAATCGGTAACCCTGCAACTTCAGAGCCCATCGTTCTAATCGGGAATTAAGATCGCTTTGTGACATGAGCCATTTAAATGAGGCATGGTCAGTAACTACTGTAAATTCATGACCTTCCACGTATTCTCTAAACTTTTTCACACATACCAATGCGGCTAAGCACTCTTGCTGCGTTACCGAATAGTTTCTCTGAGTCATATTAAGCTCCTTTGAAACGAAATCTATCGGGTATTCGTCGCCTTCCTTGGTAAGCTATATTAGTACCCCACCTATGCCTGTTTTGCTTGCGTCACAATGAATGAAGAATGGTTTCTCGAAATCTGGGCTGTGTAATACCGGTCCTGAGCTTAGTAACTTTTTCAATTCATA
>JAWNKX010000092.1:0-59862 GCA_035041755.1 Cacoxenus indagator | reverse complement strand
TAGGTGACCGGTTTCTGATATATGCTGCTGTATGTACTGCTTCAGCCCAAAATTTTTCAGGTAAATCTGCGTTTGTCAGCATACAGCGAGCCATTTCCACCAGCGTTCGGTTGAACCTCTCAGCAATTCCATTCTGTTGGGGAGTATGGGGAACGGATAATTGACGAACAATACCATTATCTTTTAGATACTTATCAAATTCCTTATTAATGTATTCCGTGCCATTATCGGTGCGCAGAATTTTTATTTTGCAACCTGTTTGTCTCTCAGCCATGTTTTTGTAAGTTTTAAATATGTTTAAAGCTTCATTTTTCTGCTTCATAAAATAAACATTTACAAAACGCGTTTTGTCGTCGATCATCGTAATAAAATATCGCGAGCCCCCCCACGATTTTACATTTATTGGACCACATACGTCACTGTGAATTAGTTGTAGTTTTTTTAATGTTTTAGTTTCGGACGCTTTAAACGGTTTTACGCTGCACTTGCTTTTTAAACAAACGGTACAATCAATTGGTTTGCACGTTGTGCTAAACTTTAAACCACGCACTAGTTCTTTCTTTTTAAGCTCCACTAGGTATTTTAAATTTAAGTGTCCGTATCTCTTGTGCCACTTAAATAATTCTTCATAAGAGTTTTCGGCATGGTACAATTTACCCGTTAGTTCAAGTTCGCACATAAATAAATCACCCAATTGTTTAGCACATAATATTTTATGATCGTTTTCATCGAACACATTGGCTATGCCTTTCTCAAACACTACTTTGCACCCACTGTTCATGGCTTTGCTCACTGAAATAAAGTTGCATTGAAGTTGCGGTACAAATAAAACATTTTTCAGCCTAATAGTGCACATTTTTGATTTAATTAAAACATCACCACGTCCAGTTGCTTCTATATATTCATTTCCAGCGAGCAAAATTTTGCTATTGTACTGTTCTAACTGTACGAAAAGCTCACGCACTCCACACATGTGTGACGTTGCTCCACTGTCTAAACACCACTTGGTTTTATCAACCGTTGTTCTCTCATTTGCGTTAAAGATTCCAAAAAAAGACTTAGCTGTCTCTTCTTGCTCTGCTCCTCTCGATCCGTTAGTTGCGGTTAAAACTTTTTCGTCTCTCTTATTTCGGCAATCCGCTGCGTAATGTCCCCTGCGACCACAATTATAACACTTGAAGTTACCGTTGTTTCTCCTTACGCTTTTGTTTCTGTCGGCGCCGTTATTCTTGCTGTAATCCACACCTTCCGAATTTTTATGCATTTTGTTGTTGTTTTGCCGAGCAACAAATGCTTGTCCCGTTCCTCCCGAATTTAACAAGTCATTACTGTTTCTGCGTTCACTCTCCTCGATAAGTTTCACTTTGAGGGAATTCAACTGTGGCAAATCGTCGCGAGATTCTAATGCAACAACAAAATTTTCGTAACACACAGGCAAACTAGCAAGAAGCATAATGACGAATAATTCTTCTTGCAAGGTAATACCCAATTCGCTGAGTTGTTCAATGATTTCACTGAAATCCGAAATATATTGCTGCATACTGTCAGCTTCCGTCATTCGCATATGAATCAATTTTTTGAATAGTGACACCTTCCTCACAGGTCCAGATGGTTGATGGATTTCCTTTAGTGCTACCCAAGCTCCTAAGGCAGTGCGACACTTTTTGATGTGGTTTATTTGGCTGTGTTTAACAGACAACGTTAAAACTGCCAACGCCTTCTCGTTAGCCGAAGTCCATGCAGTACTCGCTTCAACTTCATCTGCAGGTGGCTTAGGATTGTCTATTATTGACCACAGCTCTTGATGGACCAACACGCTTCTCATTTGAACACACCACGTATTATAATTGGTCTCATCCAATTTTTCTATATTGTAGAGCGCACTCATATTCACTTTTTTTTTTTTAAATTATTTTTATACTTTAACCCTGGACCTAGATTCTGGGCCCATAACCTGTTGAGGAACTATTTGATTTCGCTAGATAAGAAAGAATACAACGTACGTATTCTTCAAGCGCCAGAATAGAAGAGAAGCACTTTAATAAGTTTAATTCAGATTTTACATTAAAAGTAGTTAACATTAGTGCATTTCAAAACATAGACATATTATTACTTATGTTATTAACATTACATTTTACTTATTACATTTTAACAGTTTAATATGTTTTCGTGCAAAACATGCGTTGATGCAGCATATAATGGGCAGTTTACCAGCAGAGCGCTTAAGGCCCCAGCTTCCGTTTTACACAACAGGCGTGGATTTTTGTGGGCCCTACCTTTACAAGTCGGATACGTGCAATAGGCAGCCGGTAAAGTGTTACATATGTCTATTCGTAACTTTGCTACTAAAGCTGTTCATTTGGAGATGGTGAAGGATTTGGCAACTTCTTCGTTCTTGGCGGCATTGAGACGCTTCGTAAGCTTGCGTGGACGGCCTCGGGAAATTTGGTCGGACAACGCGACAAATTTCGTTGGCGCCAGGAATGAATTGAAGGAACTTCGCGATTTGTTTTTGGATGAGGAGCATCAAATTGAGGTGGGCAAGCATTGTCACAATGCGGGGATAAATTGGCGCTTCATTCCTCCGAGTTCGCAGCTCTTCGGTGGCGTCTGGGAGGCTTCGATCAAGTTAGATAAAAGCATCATCTTCGTCGCTCGATGGGTCGTTCGGTGCTCAATTTTGAAGAGGTTAGAACTCTTGTTTATTAAATTGCAGCCATAATAAAGTCACGACCTCTTTTCAACTCACATAAAGACCTGATGATCTACAAGTTCTAACTCCAGGGCACTTTTTGACTGGTGGAATGCTGACAGGAGTTGCGGAGCCAGACCTATTCAGAATAAACCCAAACCGTTTAAGGCATTGGCAAGTCGGTTGTCAAATACAGCAGTCAGCTAAGTGGCACTTGAAATCAGCAAACATTCCCGAGGGCGCTCTGGTAATGCTCAAGGACGACAACCTACCACCGATGAAATGACAAATCGGCCATGTGGTCGAGAGCAGTACAGGCGATGATGGCGTAGCTCGTGTTGCAAACGTTCGTACCACCACTGGAATCAGTAAGCGAGCCGTAGCTAAGTTGTGTCTACTACCAATGGATGATGTTGAAAGCCGCAGCCCTTCAACGGGGGAATTTTAGGAGCAGTTAATTGCTTAATAACCACTTCTTGTATTCACCACACTAAGCGAAGGTCTACAGAATTACGCATTATCTTGTTGTTCTAAAAATACCAACTCTGTTGTACTCTCTTTTGCCGAAATACATTACATTTGTTCGCAAATTGTCAAGCCATACACACGCATTTTGGCGCGTTTTGTTTTTCTTCGTAATTCAATCATTTATTGGGCTTGTCAATCAGCGGTCAGCAAAAATGCTTGCTGTCCCCAAAACACACGGTGTCAGAATCCTGCCCGTACCAGCTATGCCTATCGCAACATCATTAATCACCTCGAGGATCTGAACATCCCGCTTCATTCTTACCAACTAAAGACTGAAAGGGCATTTAGGATAGTCATGCACGGCCTCCACAAATACAACCCCTGCCGAAAACATCAAACGGTGACTTGCAGTCAAGGGTCATACGGTACGAAATGTCCGCAATACAAAAGGCGGAGCTGACGGTCATGACGTTTCAATCTGTTTTTTGTGGATTTTGAGCGTAAAACCAACAATAAAGAGCTCTACGACACAACTAGGCTGTACCGAAAAAAAAGTAAAAGTCGAACCGCCCAATCCGTATAAAGACGTGCCACAATGTCGTCGTTGCAAAGAGTACTCGCAGGCGGACTTCACAATGTCTTCCATCAAACCGCCTGGTGAGCCCTTGAACTGTGCACTGTGTGACGAGACGCACATTGCGAATTATAAAGGTTACGCGAAGTATAAGGAAGCGATTGCCAGGAAAGTTCCGATAAATCGAACCTCAAGAAGCGCCCCACGCCCATTCCAGCACTCCCCCCAAATCTTGTGTTGTCCCAGGTAGCCGCTAGCCTATCATATGTTGACGTGACAAAGCAACTCCGTCAACCGTCTTAACAGAAGCTTCTGCGTCAACAGCAGATTCTACGCCAGCAACAACACAACTCAGCTACACAGCCCTCATACAGCCACAAGCAACCTCATCCATAGCAGCAACCAAGCAAGACAGCTCAGCCAAAGAGCTGCCAAACGTCTCAGCTGCCTTCCGCCAAACAACTAAGCGCATTCCCCCCACCAAGACGGAAACTCCGGATCGAGCTATCAATGCCAACCCACGCCCAGCGGAGACAATGACCAAACAACATCTCCTGATCATCCGGTTATCCCTTCGTCACCACCCGCTGAGAACCATCCGGACTGACTCCATTCGAAGCATCTTAATTCTTATCCACTCAATCCAAGGCAATCCTGGTCGCCGCAGCCATCTACTACTACTGCGCTCCAGGTCCCCAAATATCCGAACAGCAATTCAACGCCTTATTCGATCATCTCGGCCCTAAGTACCTAGTCGGCGGGGTCGGAATGCCAAGAATCGACTATGGGGTATCAAAATCGCCATCCCAAGAGGCAACGAACTTCACAAGAGTATAATAAACTCCTCCAGAGAGATTCTTGCCACGGAAGCACTGAACGACTCATCTAGGTCGCCAGAAGCCGTAGACTTCGCTGTCTACAATGGCATACCTCCAACAGCCCTGACCATCGCTAAGTCGGCCAACCTCAATTCGGACCACACACCACAGTTAGTAAGACTTGGCTTGACTCCTGCAGCTACGTATGCTCGCTCAGGCTTCTTCCTCCTGACGCTAACATAACGGCGTTTCGTCAGCGCCTCAACAAACGAATCAAACTCAACATTCGTAAAGCTGCTGAAAATTTTTTTCACATCAACCTCCTTGTACTCCCAACCCAGGTCAGCCACTTTTATGGCAATTTTAGGAGGAGTTGGTCAGATACAAGAGTAGGTTATTCAACAGCATGCTACGGATCTGCCACTTCCCCACACAACATTATACCTAAGCCCGGTTAGCCGGAAAACTTGTTGCGTAGTATCGACCGATAAGAATGCTCCCGACGTTCTCCAAAATATTCGAAAGAAGAATTGTTCATGTGTGTAAAAGTATCTTTTTCAATTTCTCATTTCTTTTTAACATGCCTGCATCTGACGAGTCAGTTTACAATGCACTATTAAAAAGGTAATGACTTTAGTTATAGATATCTGATAAGGTTTTAATTATGGGAGACATCACCGTCCCATATATTTCCTGGTCGGCGTCCGATAATTGCACCTAAGTGATTTCATCCAAGAGTTGTGTTTTTTTTTCCATTGAGTTAGCAGTCACATAGTCACATAGACTGGGCTCAGCTGGTGTTAATTGCTAATTTCTTTGGAAAACATGCGATACCAAAGCTAATGTCTACAAACTACGTATTTGGCTACAGATAAAAACATCATCAGCCTCTAATAAATAAACATGCAATATTAAACTAGAATTTAGAATTCAATACCTAAAATGATATAGACGATTCAAACAAAAATTTAGGTAACAAGTTTAGAAAGGAAGTTATGCATTAATTCAATGACGCCAACAATTTAGAGGTGGAAATTTCAGAGTTTAGAACATCAGGGCGGAGCAAAGTCTCAACGAAAACAATAATGTCAGAACCGAAAGAAAAACTTCTAAGATAAAATGAAGAAAGTTTACACTTTAGCCCTCTAACATTCTGAAAATGTAGTGTTAGATTTTTGGAGCATTGGAAGAAGCAGAAGATAAAGCTGAAGCAGTCACTGGTAACCTGCAAAGGCCTAGATTTTATCCTAGGAATAAACTCATGGACCACCATATGGGCAGGCCAGAATTTAGCTTCACAAATGACAGAAAATACTTCCATAGCAACTGAAAACTTGAAAGAAGAACCTTCTCTAGGGCTAGAAAAATTTAACTTGTGAATATTGATATTCGAAAGGTTGCATGCTTTTGATGATATATAGCGTGCAACGTCGTTACAGGTTGTCTCCTTATCCAACCTGGAAACAAAAACATGTTTACGAGGATCCAGCACCTTCAAAATACATAGCACTGGAGTAGAGGCAGTATTGGACTTCGAAGAACTCTTAGGAGGAGACAAAGTACGGGAGGAGTTAGAGACTTTAGTAGAAGAATGGAGCAGAAGAACATTGTGCATTAATCTTTGGTTTTAATTTTTAAGATCTCTTAGGCTTATTGCTATTTTGGGCATTTTTTTGGTAGTTTGTTCACCACTGCAGTTAACGTACGGAGTCAGGTCGTGGAGTGGAAGGCCACATTGGCAAGTGGTTGTGCCTTTACTGAATTTGATTGTATGCCCTATAAGTTGGCAACTTTTGGAACTCATAAAGTTTAAAATGTAGAAGTTTTTTAAGAAGAAGGATATGTTTTATTATCCCATTAAAGTGGTAATTAAATAAAGTTAATATATAAGAACATTAGTTAATTGGCATAGCTTCTTGCTGTCTGCCTAGACATATGTAAGTGAATTCCTATAGTTAGAACTCCATTGGCAACACTCCCATTTACATACCCACCTGCCCCGTTTTGGCGAGATACCGGATCGCGGGTCTAATACATAAATAACTTAAATTATTACATAGAATTTTACTTAATTATGAAATTTTGCCGTCAAATAGTTAAAATCGAGCCGCCTCATCCGTTCAAAGATGTACCTCAATGCCATCGCTGCCAGGAGTTCTCGCATACTAAGAGGTACTGTCGCAAACAATTTAAGTGCGTCAAATGTGGCGAAGCTCACGCCACAACTTCTTGCATCAAAACACCTGATAAGCCACCTAAATGCGCACTTTGCGGCGAGGAGCACACTGCGAATTATAAAGGCTGCATTAAATACAAGGAAGCGATTGCCAGGAGAGTCCCGGCAAGACGCCCTGCACCAAGTGCCTCTCAACACCATGAGATATCTGGCCACGATTCTGTGCCTAACAAGATTGTTGACGGGGTGTCGTCCGCTGATGTATTTAAGAAATCGGTGTATCACCAACCGGCACAACAGAAACTCCTATGTGAGCAGAAGAAGCTACGTCAGAACAGCAAAAATCAGTCCAACTACCTATTCAACCTCAATCCGAGCCACAACAGTTACCAAGCAAGACACCTAAGAGTCGTCAAAAGTCTCTTCCGTTATCAAGTCAACGTCAAATCGCATTCCCTCACCCTGTTGGAAATAATGGATCGAATTGTCATAATTATCCCTCGCTCAGCATAGATAATACCCAATCACTCTCATCTCCTGATCAGGTCGACGAATTATCGGTTGTGGTCTCCCGCCTGGACAGTCTTAATGAGAAATTTGATCGCCTGATTGAGATGCAGACCATGATGATGGAGATGCTCGCCGCCATATTGTCTAAAAAATGAGCAGACCACACATGAACCTCGCCATATGGAACGCTGACGGCGTCCTTAATCACAGAAATGAGTTAGAAGTGTTCATGGCGGTCAACTTGATTGATGTTATGCTCATTTCCGAAACGCATTTCTGCATTAGAACATACTTCAAAATTCAGGGATATGAAATCTATTCTGCTAATCATCCGGATGATAACCGTATGCGAGGGGGCGCCGCTTTACTCATCCGGTCATCCTTACGCCACCATCCGCTGGAAACCATTCGGTCTGACTCAATTCAAAGTGTCTCTGTCAGTATTCACTCAACTCAAGGCGTCCTGGTCATCGCAGCCATTTATTGTCCTCCAGGACCCCAAATATCAGAGCAGCAGTTCGACACCTTCTTCAATCAACTCGGAACTAAATTCTTAGTCGGAGAGGATTGGAACGCCAAACATCGACTTTGGGGGTCCAGACTTGCCACCCCAAGAGGCAATCAACTTCACAAGAGTATAATAAACTCTTCCAGAGAGGTTCTCGCCACCGGAGCACCCATCTTTTACCCATACGATTACTCAAAGTCGCCCGACGCAGTAGACTTTGCTATGTACAATGGCATTCATCCAACAGCTCTGGACATTACGGAGTTATCTGACCTTAGCTCAGACCACATCCCACTATTTATTAAACTTGGATTGATACCAGATAGCATCGTATGCCGGTCCAGACTGCTCCCTCCCCACGCTAACATAACGGCCTTTCATCAGTGTCTAAACGAAAGGATCAACCTCAATATGGAAATAAATTCGGACAAGGATATAGATGATTCGGTTGACTTGTTCACCAAGAATATGAATGAGTCCGCCGAATTAGCCTCTTCATACCAATTCCCTTGTTCACCCAACCCTCCTCAGGCTCTCTTAAAACCTGAGGTTCTGGAGTTGGTGAGATATAAACGTAGGTTACGACGTCGCTATATGAGATCACGGAATGAATTTGACAAGGCTGCATGGAGGAGAGCTGCCCGAGAACTGAGAAATGTAATGCAAGCTGTGCGATCGGAACATTTCAACAATCTGTTGGCTAATGCGGATCCAATGAAAAAGTCTGGCTTCAATCTATGGCGTGCCTCTAAATCAGTGGCTGCGTACGGAGACCGAGAAAGCAGAAGCATTTGCTAATGAGTTGGAGAGACGGTTCACGCCTTTTAGCCTGGCTGACCCTGGTGACGTTGAGGAAACAGATGAAATCCTATCGAGATGTATATTAGACCACAGCCCAACTAAACATGTCACCCCTGATGAGGTTGTGACTGAAATTCAGAGACTGAAATCTAAGAAGAGCCCAGGACATGACCATATTGACAACAAGGTGGTGAAAGCACTCCCTTGGAAGGGAGTGTTGTTCCTGACGTTGCAGTTCAACAGCATGCTGCTGATCTGCCATTACCCACACAGTGGAAGTGTGCAACGATATCCATGATACCTAAACCTGGTACTCCGGAGAACCGTGTCACATCATATAGGCCCATAAGCCTGCTTCCAACTTTTTCAAAAATTTTTGAAAGATTATTTTTGAGTAGATTGTAGGCAGTACGGGGTGTTCAAGAAGCCATTCCTGATCACTAATTTGGATTTAGATCACAGCATGGCACTCCTGAACAACTGCATCGAGTCGTTAATCACATACTTACTGCGTTTGAGATGAAACAGTATTCCTCTGCAGTCTTCCTAGATGTCAAACAAGCATTCGATAGGGTATGGATCGATGGACTTCTGCATAAATTAAAATTACTCCTGCCTGGCAACCAGTTTTTACTAATGCGAAGCTTTCTTCAACGACGAACCTTCTCTGTGGCGGTAAGAGACAAAATTTCCACCTTCAGGCACATGAGAGCCGGTGTCCCGCAGGGGAGTGTCTTAGCTCCGGTCCTCTACTCCTTATATACCTCTGATATGCCTACAACTAGAGATGAGCATTCGATTATTGTTACTTACGCGGACGATACGGCAGTTATTTTCAACTCTGCCCCTCTGAACGAAGCTGCGGAGAAATTGCCCAGCTGCCTGGATAGATTCCACTCATGGGCCAGGCGTTGGAATATAGCCATAAACTTTGAGAAATCAGCTCACTGTACCTTCACATTAAGGCAAGGCGTCTGTCCGGTTGTGACTTACAACTGTAGTAATGAAACACGTCTGTTCGGTTTGACCGCCGTATTCAGAATGCCACTCTTCTATTTATTTTCTTATAGCTTAACCTAACATTGCTGTAACATAACATAACTTAACATTGCACTAACATCAGATATACTTATTACTACAACTCGACCATCCTGACCAATTTTCTACGTCTTCAACTACGAACCTATCTTTGTCGTTACTTTTCTTATTACTACGTCGCAGTTTCTCTACATTGCGTTTTGTTTCTCTACATTGCGTTTTACTTTGCTTTTCACTACGACGTAGTTTCTTTACATTGTGTTTTGTTTCTCTACATTGTGTTTTACTTTGCTTTTCACTACGTCGTAGTTTCTTTACATTGTGTTTTGTTTCTCTACATTGTGTTTTACTTTGCTTTTCACTACGTCGTAGTTTCTTTACATTGTGTTTTGTTTCTTTACATTGTGTTTTACTTTGCTTTTCACTACGTCGTAGTTTCTTTACATTGTGTTTTGTTTCTCTACATTGTGTTTTGTTTTGCTTTTCACTACGTCGTAGTTTCTTTACATTGTGTTTTGTTTCTCTACATTGTGTACATTGTTTTGACGTCGACGTTGTCTTCACTTTGTTGTTGTTGTATTTCCGTGTTAATTTCGTTGTCATTACTTTGCTTTTCACTACGTCGTAGTTTCTCTACATTGCGCTTTGCTCCGACGTCGACGTTGTCTTCACTTTGTTGTTGTTGTATTTCCGTGTTAATTTCGTTGTCATTACTTTGCTTTTCATTACGTCGCAGTTTCTCTACATTGCGTTTTGTTCTGACGTCGACGTTGTCATCACTTTTCTACAACACACGCGAGGTAAAAAAAAATTTTCGATTCTGTTGGCGTTTGGTCGTTTATCCCACTTCTGATTTTGTAGTAATGAAACACGTCTGTTCGGTTTGACCGCCGTATTCAGAATGCCACTCTTTTATTTCTTTTCTTATAGCTTAACCTAACATTGCTGTAACATAACATAACTTAACATTGCACTAACATCAGATATACTTATTATTACACAACCCAAGCATCATTCCACAAATTAAGCAAATCCGGTATCTCTGTCTCATTCTGGATAAGCGTCTTACCTGGCGTGCACACATTAAGGTAGTTACAGCGCGCTGCTTTCAAAAGCTCAAGAAACTGTAGTGGCTTCTCCGCCCATCGAATAAGTTATCTTTAACTAATAAAAGGCTCATCTATCTGCAAGTAGTGGCACCTGCTTGGCGCTGCGCCATACAAATTTGGGGCACTACTGCTGCCTACAACATCAGAAGAGTGCAGGCGTGTCAGAGCAAGGCTCTCGGAAGATTTACGGGCGCCCCTTGGTACGTCCGCAACACCGCGCTGCATAGGGATCTTGCCGTGCCCACTGTTATGGAGGTGATTAATTCTCACAGCTGCCGCTATCACTACAGACTTTTGTCGCACCCAAATCCGCTAGCTTTCTCCCTTACCCGTATCTCAACAAGGCGTAGACTGAAGAGGCTACACCCGCATGATCTCCCTCTAAGAAGGGTACAGCCTTCTATAATTAATTAATTTAGTATAAGTCTAATTTTTTTATTTTTTTTTTGTCACATCATTATTCTTTAAATCCGACAAATGTGTTATGCAGTTTACTGTGTTAAATGTTATAATAATCGTTCTGCTCAGCTGGTGTGGACTCCCATTTAACCACAGGAGATCACCTTGCACCTTCATTATCCACGATATTGTACTTTGTGTTTGACTGTTGTTACATTATGCCACTCCTTTCTTTAAGTCTATATCTTTGTATATACGTCTTTAAATGCTTATTCCCTGGCTTAAATAATGTTGTACCTGTTAATGTTTTCTTGCCACTAACAGCTAACATTTATTAGACCATGCCCTCCTAGTCAATCCGTTTGTTAAGTGTATAATAAAATATTCCATGTATTTGTCATATATATATATGATGGTGGATTGTGTACGAGGCGAGTTGGCAGGGGGTGATTGTCAAGTTTATATGATAATCATCTTCGTTGGCACTGTAGCCTTGTCTCGATTCGTTACTGCCTATGATCCATTGTTCATTCCATTGTTCATTATAGATGCTTGGTGTATTGTTTTATTTGTCAGTTTTATGTAGCTTTCCACAGGGAGTAGTCGGTACAGCTTGTCGGTGTTAGGCTCTATAAGTACTTTGTGATTTCGTAATTGTTCTGATTTTGGAGATATTTTCTAATTTCTTTAGTTTTCTTATTATATTTCTTTTTCGCATCGGGAGATCTGAAAATGGTCCATGGTTTTTCAATTTTCGTTTATAACATAACCATTTGCGAAGCATAGGTGATGTGTATCGCTTTACATAGTGTATTAACTTGTCCGGAGTTGCTTGCAATACTGCCTTTTCCATGATATCGTTTATTGTGAGATATTGTGTTTTAGTGGGCTGTATATGTCTGTTATTCTTAGTGGTCCGGATGAGTCAAAGACTTGTATCTTTGTCGACTGGATATAGGCTTCTTGTAATGGGAGCAGCACGTTATGCTTAATGTTTTGTTTAATAATTATAATATAAGTCCCAGCGTGTTCTGTACCATCGGGATGGCTTGTGTTGCACATCTTGTATTCACGTATGTTCATGTGCTGACTACGTGTATAGTGTGTTTCCGATATCAAAGCAATGTCAGTGTTATTGTTATTGTTATTGTAAGAAAAGTTATACTTCATTCAGCGGTTTATTAATCCGTTTGCATTCCAAGTTAAAATCTTTATTTTAGTGTCCATTCTTGTTTTCAAGTTTTGTCAATAGTACTGTCACCATGTTCATCATGTTACTCGTTTGTTGCGCTAGTTGTTTTATTATATATTTTATTTCCGCCAGATCGTTTGAGAATTCAGTCTTATTTTCTGAGATTTTACTGGTCTCGTTTTTGTGGGGTTCGTTTTTGTTGGGTTCGCTTTTGTTGTCTCCCTCATCTTTTTCTTGAGGTTGTACCTAATTTGTGGGGTTTTTTTGGTTCTTGTTGCTGTTTGGGCGTACGTTAATTCAACTTTAACTTTGTCTGATGTCTGTTCTACTGCCTGAAGGTTATCTTTTTTAATGTTTTCTGCTCTAAGCGAGGGAAATCTTTAAATTATTAGGTGTTTATATACTTCGCAGCTCTTGTAGTTGGCTGAAAAGTCCTTTGCTTCTTGTGTGACCACATTTTTGAGAGCTAGAGCCAAAGAGTATGAAATATATAGAGGTTACAATACTTTCAAAAGCTTTTTGAGCTTTCTTCAAAAAAAGGAGAAGCCATGCGAGTAATGTTAGTGTCCTGTTATTAGCATCGAAATAGCAGCGCAGGTCGCTGTGTAGTAACCTCATTCTGCTAATTATTGAACTCGAATTCTTGGCGCGAATTAACGTAAAAAGGACTTTCTGTATATCACCTTTGTTGTTGTTGTTTTAATTGCCGTCTCCCATTTGTATTTAGATGTATTGATATTGCTGTGGGAGTGATAGCGAAAAAGGAACATGTATTGATTTGACGCAGGTGCTGATTGTGTTGACTTGGATTTCTTTCCATGGTGGGTAAATTAAGGTCAGGTTTTTTTTTGTTATTTTTTGGTATAAATTAATAGGTGATAAATAATTGATAGGCTGAAAAATTCGTAGGAAACATATTAGGTGCCTGCTCAATGAGAGGAGGTTGGTTTAGTACGTTGGCGCTGCAAGTAGGAACTCTATGCAATCAATGCATAAAGATTTAAAATTCATGTAGTACGTAATATAGTATGTTATATAATACGTAATAAAGTACTATTTTTTGTAATAGGTATGTCGAAAAATTAAAGTTGAATAAAGCTAATTCTACCTTTACTACCAGGCAAACAGAAAACACAGCAAGAAACTGCAAGTGTCTCATGTCAAAACGAAATCAAACCAGCTGCGCTTCTGCTACTATGAAGAAAGAAAGAAATAAGTTGTGCCTTCGCAATGCAACAAAGCGTGTGACATTTGTTTTTTTTTATTTGCTAAGGGAGGACAAGAAAAGAAGACAGCGAATGTCTAAGTGACAGAAAACCAAAATCCAAGCCGCTGCGCTAACCCGAATATTAAAAAGACAAGACAATAAATTTTCCTACGCTCACGCAACAACAAAATCTAGACCATTTGTTTTTTCTTCTCTGCCGATTACAAGGAAAGAAGAGGAAAGAACACAACACAAAGTAAGGATGACGAAATTTGCTTTGCGCATTTGACTAGAACTGTTTTCGGTTCTATCAACTGTACGTATTCCTCGTACAGTTAAAGTGATAAATCTCGAATCACCATAATGCATAACAAAATTTCGAGTTATGGGCATATTCTATTGATTTTTCGCTATAAACGCACTCAATTCGAGTCATGGAGATATTTGACTTATATAAGTTCGACCTATGGAAATTTGACATTAGTTAGAAATTTCACTTGGGTTTCTTTGGCTGTTCAATGAATGTGCATTCACTGTACTCGCTCTTGAAATGGATTTTGTTTTCTGGCACAACCGAAAATTGTCTTCAAGAAGTTGTAGTCAAAAATCAAAACTTGCCATTGTGTGAGTGACCTTGATGTGCAGATATAGTGCGTGTATGAGATTGTATTGGTTTTCTTTGTCACCCTTTTGTGCGAAATGTGATAAAAATAACAATCTTTAAAAAAAAAACAAAGAAAGAAGACAGTATCTCTGATTTTTGTAATGTAACTCTATATGAATATGTTCTCTCTGGGTAGAGCACTGGCCTATCATGATTTTGTGGTGTTGTGGTTCAATGATGACTTGTGTGCGTAGGGGGTGGCAATATTGTATATATCTCTTTAATCGCGTTGGCTTTTAATTCTATTAAAAATAGCAGGGGTTAATTTGTGAGTTTCTGTTGTACTTTATGGATATTAATGACATCGTGGCCTAGTTCCAATAGCTCGCTCTTAAATTCGTTAAGGTCAGTGGCTTAGTACATATCCCTAAGTACTGTCTTGAATCGCAGCTTCTCTTTCGGCTTAAAGGTGTAGTATTTAGTTTTGTTCTTTCTACGCAACTTAACTACCGCCGAGTAGTGCGACGAGTAATTTGTCTGTACGAATACTTCGTTGTTTTTAAGTGTTTTTAAAATGTAGATTTGTTGTATTGTGTTTTTCAGAGCTTTGTTTAGTACGTTAATTTGTTTTACATCCTGTACGTATATTGGTGGTGGCTTGTGAATTTTAGTAGGTGGTCGAGGTTGATTTGGCGCATTAGAATTTGCTTCTGTACCACTGCCGTCTTCAGCCGTTTCGTCTTGTGAGAGGAGTTCGAACCTGTTATTAGTGTTAGGCGCGCTCAGCCAGTACTTTTGCAGTGTTGTTTGTGTTTGAGTTTTTTTCCTACTTTTTTTACTATTGCTATTTTGTTCGGAAGTGTTGTTGGGAGAGAGCTTACTACGGTTGCGTTTTATTTTTGACTCTTGTGGGTTTTGATTGGTTGAAGTTTGTACTTGCGTGTTTGATGTCTTTTTTCTGATCAATGTTGTTGCCGAAGAGAGGGAGCAAATTGGCATTGTAGCTGAGAAAGATGACGTGGTGGTTGTTGTAATTAGTGAGATAGCAGCTGATGGCTGGGTTGTGGTTGTTGTTGGTTCGAACGAGGAGAGTGGCGTCGTTGGTGAAGCGCATTGTGCACTCCACGGCAGAGGCTGCATATTACCTGCTGCCATGGAACAGCTGACAGTTAGTTGAGTGGTAGAGCGAGAGGTTGCGTTTGTTTGGATTGATGATCCGTTATTGTTTTCACTTTGTGAGTGTGTAGCTGTTTGATGTATTCCTGGAGAACCAGAACGGGCTCTCTCGAAATTAACGGGAAGTGAGGCTTGGTGTGAGTCACTGATGTTGATGCTGTTGTTTGAATCGCTTGTTGATGTGCCAAGGTATTCGTTGTTGTTATTTATGCGGACAGCTGTGAATATACCGCTTTAAAAGTGCGCGTTTTCTGATTTCCTTATCCCTTGCTCACCCTTTGTTCAATTACACTCTTGAACCAGACTAAAATCAGAGTGTCAAAGCTATGGGCGCATTCAGCAGAAGTCATCACTCATCATTTTCTCTGACTTAATAATCGATTACTGGTTTGTCTTTGCTGAAGGCAGTGATGCTAGATTTGTAAAATTACGGCGTTTAGCTACTTTGCAAATTGACTTTTTCATTTCTGCGTTAAATATTTTGCCAACAATTACCGTGTTCTCCATTCCACTCATCTGTTAAATATATATTAAGACCATAAATACATATAAACAAAAATTAAATAAATAAATATCATTATATTTCACTTTCCAAGCAACTAATAACAACACTCAAATTATTTACTTTAAATTTTGTGTCTTTATTACTTTGTATACAAACGAAAACATCTGATTGAAATTTAATGACTTGGTTATCAAAGTATTTTTGTGATGAATTTTTAGCTATCGCACTCACAAAATTTGTATGGAAATTGTGAATTAGGCATTCACAATGAGCGAAAAGCGTCAAAAAGGTCATCAAACACTTCTGCTGATCGCGCCCTATGACTCAACAGCTTGTCGCAGTGAACGACGCTCACAGTGCCAAAGGCAAGACATCACACCGACTTACTAATGAGTTGTAACCCAGTATCTTTTCACTACAGTGAAATGGCGAGATATACGAAATGACACGAGTCGCACGATAGTTTCACTTCGACTCAATGACTCATCAAACCAAACGAAACAAAAGGAATTGAATAACTCGTTTCAGTAAAACACATGATTTGTTTTGAATGTGTTCACAGTGTGGTTGCAGACTGTTAACTTGTGTGTTAATTAGTGTGTGCTAATTGTGTGTTAATTAGTGTGCACTCATGCAGGGCTCAAATACATGAATAGTAAAATTCTTCGAATGTGGAATGTTCTTAAAACTTCAGCACCAAATTTTAGTTCTAATTGATTTACGAAACTGAATCATTCCCATATCTTTTTAAAATTTTTTATAGGCTTTAAAAGATGGAGTATTCGATGTTTTACCTGAAAACTCTATGAATAGTTTTACCTCTGAAGACTTGCGGTTACTTCTAAACGGTGTTGGCGACATAAACGTATCTACTCTGATATCGTATACAACATTCAACGATGAGTCTAGTGAAGGATCCGATAAACTTATGAAATTCAAACGTTGGTTTTGGAGTATTGTGGAAAAAATGAATACATTAGAGCGCCAAGATTTGGTAGGTATAACCCATTACATTTAATTGTAGAGTTTATTACAATACTTCATATTATCAGGTATATTTTTGGACCGGTTCTCCAGCATTACCCGCATCCGAAGATGGATTCCAGCCGCTACCGTCTGTTACGATTAGGCCGGCAGACGACTCGCACTTGCCCACAGCTAATACGTGCATATCTCGCTTATATATTCCCTTATATTCTAGCAAATCTATATTATGCAACAAAATGCTTTTGGCTATCAAATCAAAAAACTTCGGATTTGTTTAGATGTGTCGAATTATTGTCTATAACTAACTCTGAAAATATGCACCGTTGTTTTAAATCGGATTCATATTTCATTTTCTTTTTTATATCGAACTGTAGTGGGAAAAGAGTTTGCATAAGGACATTTGTTCTTTAAAAAAAAATAAATGAAATAAATAAATGCATAGACGAAGTTTTACAATATCTAATTTCAACAATTATAAAATTTCCTTTTCCTAATATGCATTCACAATATTCATAATAATAAGCATTCATAATATATGTTTCAAAAATGAATTTCAGTTTAAAATACATAAGCTTCGCTGGAACACGTATCAAAAAATTTATCGTTTAAAGTTTGCAAATAATTTAATGAGCTGCGACACTCTATCACGGCAAGAAAGTACTTCAATTAATCTTAACTCATTGCAATGTACTTACGTGTATGCAAGTTAACAGTATTGCCTCCACAGCTTTTTTACGCAAAATGTAAACATTTTTAAGTTTTCTCTTAATGATTAATTCCAATAACATAAACAATCTTTGGTCAAAGCTTCTCAGATTTCAACATAAACATTCTCTGGTCTTGACTTTAATGTAAACATTCTTGTCATTGAGCGTGGCTCAGAACATAAACAAAACTAATGCGAGACCATTAGCAACGCGTAAACATTAATGCAAAGAAACTTCTTTAATGTAAATAAACATTTATAATTTCACAATAACGCATCGCAATGCAGTAAGCCAATCTTTGCTTCTGGCACTATAAATAGTCGTAAGTTTCACATCAATGGCAGTACTCTTAAAAGTGAATCACAAGAAGACACACAGTCTGTAATTTTACTAATTCGATTACTGATAAAAAAAGCTGTTTATAAATAAATTATCCTTTCTTTTTAAAAACACTTCCTCAACACCGAAATTGTTAATTTGCACACAATACTCAGTTTTGTCTTGTTTTTGTTGTGACTATCATAGCCCCTCTTTCGCTTTATAATTTGCCTGCGATTTGGTGTACTTCCAGTTCTGCGATCATGCTTTGAGTGATCGGCACTGGAAGCGGTTGGCCCTCTGAAATCGCGGGTGCCAGATCTTGCAGGTATCTTGCAGTGTCTTGTGACCTTGACGTTGTTCTTTCCACTCCCTGATTTAATTCGTTGTCATCACTTATGCCAATTGCAAACTGTGTATTTTTGATGTTTAATATCTTGTGTGGTGTAAAACTCTTTTCTGGTTGCATATTAGGTGTATTTAGTTGTGCATTAAGTGATTTTTGCATTGTTTTTCCATATTAAGCATAACACTTTCGCTGTCTTTGTGACACACATGCCGTTGTTGTTCCATGTTTTGAAACAGCTTCTTCTGCCATCTTTGGTTTGTGGGTAATATTGAGTCCTTTTTTTTCTTTGTTTATACTCAATAGGAATTTACCACTTTTTGCGCTTTTAAGCCCCACCCAGTTCGTGTCTATCCTTCATGAACTACGTTGTGCCTTCCTCTGTCAAATATTCTCGCGATCAGTGCCAATTAATAATTCCATTCATCTCCAATAAACAAACAATAACCAAAATTTCTTCCGCTATAATATCAGACAATTGTCTTTAAGTCAGATTATTACAAAACTATCTCGCCAAGTGGTATCGAAATTCACCCATCTACAAAATAAACTGGGCTCAGGTGGTGTTTTGCTAATTTTTTCCATCGGCATGCGAAACTAATGTATACCTACAAAATGGCTACAGATATAATATCATCAGCCTTTTACATCTAAACATACAACAACTTATACTACTGCTAAGACTTAACTTCTTCATAATAAGGAGAAGGCAACTAAAAAATTCTATAGCATACCTAATACTACAAAGCCTTAAATACTAAGAGAGTGATAGAAGATATAGTTATGAGAAGTTGAGAGAGGATAGAAGGGTAGATTTTAAGTTATCAGATGAAGAATAGATAGATATCAGGTTATAATGTGGGTTGTAAGCTTGACACAAAACACGATATGGATCATGCTGGAGATACGTAGTTACGTAGGAAACTTTTGAACCAACGTTTATTGAATCCTAAAACGTCTCTGACCTTATTGATTGAAGAGATAATGTGCGAACCAAGAAATTAACAATACTGCACTGACTCATCGTGTTCGTGATTCCTCTCCAAGTTGCATGACATGAGTGACCACGCACACCTGGATGACCACGCACACCTGGATGACCACACCATGTCAGGCTCCTCGAGCAAGCCGGGGTCACTGGTAATGAACTCAAAAACCAAATTGCGAATAGGAACATAGCAAATCGTGAATCACTGATCACACCGCCTCCGTCCCCGCCAGTAACTCCTGGTGACACCCCGAACACCACATGCTAGGCATCGACTGCCAAGGACAAATATAATTCCCATCCAACTGAAATTTCCGTAGCCGCCACCCATTTGCATATTCGGCGGCAAAATCATAAACGGTTTGGCACGGTGACCGATCCCGCCACATTTATACTTAAGGTATCTCCCAGGGACGGTGTTAGGAGCAGTTAATTGCTTAATTATTACATTTTGTATTCACCACACTAAACGAAGGTCTACAGAATTACTAATTTTCTTGTTGTTCTAAAAATACCAACTCTGTCGTACTCGCTTTTGCTAAAATACATTACATTCGTTCGCAAATTGTCAAGCCATACACACGCATTTCGGCGCGTTTTGTTTTTCTTCGTAATTCAATAATTTCTTGGGCTTGTCAATCAGCGGTCAGCAAAAACTCTTGGTGTCCCCAAAACATTGATGACCCCGACGTGATATTCGCAAAAATATTGAAGGAAATATCGGAGATTTAACCGTTAATCTCATTATTTCGCGTTTAATTTGTAAATAAGTTTTTTTTTCGGTATACTCTTTATGCAAGCAGCAACGGTAAATTGCGTTGTTGCTCTGCATTGACCTTTTGTCTCGCTTGGATCATTTTGTGACAATAACAACAACACTCGTGCGAAAACGGCTCGTATTGTTGTTGTGCGTCCGCTACATCATCATCGCTTACCGGTACATCATCACCGTTCGTCGCAACAGTTTTACTTGTGTGCGTTCTCCTTCTCCCCATCAATCGCTCGTTTACATTTCGCTAATTTTTACAGTTTGGAAATTGAAATCACAATGCCAAAGGCAAATAAAGGTCAGAAATCCAAATTTTCGTAAGCGAAAATGTTAATGGTTTTTAAACCAAATCCAATGCACGCTGATGCAGCAGCTGAAAGCAAACTGAAAGTCCATCATAATCGTCAAATTGGAACAGCTCGAGAAGTTGCAATCTCAATTCTAAGACAACCAAACGCAGCTCGAACAAGTCGAAGTTGCTCGAACAAAGTGAGATAAATAGCGATGCTCGCATCGGATTTATGGAAACATTTGTCATGGCAAAGGCTTCCATGACCAGATATTTAGGCGTGCGATCCATGCAAGATTTGCTCACGTCTACTCGTGTTGAACATTTGGTAACCCCTGGCATGTCAGCAGTTAGGACGCGTTTGCCGGCGTTACAACTGCCTGTGGTCCACTAAGGTGCAGTCACTGACTGGCCAGACTTTTGGTCATTGTTCCAGGTCATTGTTGACAAGGAGCCAACTTTGAGCAGCATCGAAAAGTTCCAGCATTTGAGATCGAGTTTGACTGGGACAGCTCTGGATGCAATTCAGTCTTTGAAGATTTGTCATGAAAATTATGCAAAAGCGGCAACTTTATTGAAAAGGCGATTCGATATTAAAACATTCCATTTCAGACGCATATTAGCCAGTTATTTGGCTTGAAAGGCATGGCTGAGAATTCTGCAGCTGACTTGAAAGAGATTGTTGACAAGAGCAGCGCGCATTTTCGAGCGTTGAGCACTATCGCGACGAAAGAGGAAATACTCGATGGACTTCTCATCCATTTGATTGGCGAGAAGGCAGATGGCGCTACGCAGGCGAAGTGGGAAGAGGAATTACCGGTACATGATCTATCGTCATGTCAGGCCGATCATGCCATCGTAATTTGTCCATTGTTTCAAAATTTATCGCCAATATTTCGAGTCAAAGAGACCAAAAGGCTGAAGTTATGCATCAATTGCTTGGGCAAGGGCCATTTCGTAAAAGACTGCAAGCCAAGTTGCTGCAGGCCGTGTTCTGCCAGGCACCATTCATTGCTTCATTTAAATCATCAGGTTCAAGAAAGAATCGAAAGCCCGAAAGCCCCGAAGCTGAAAGCACTTGTTATTGACACCAAGCCTGCTACATTTCTTAGTAGCAACCATGCCACGAATACTGTCACTATTCTCGCCACTGCTGTGGTCATGGTCAAAGGTCGGAATGGAATTTTGTTTCCATGCAGAGCATTGCTTGACTCCGCTTCGCAACTTCATTGCGTAACAGCGTGCCTAGCTAATCGGTTGCAAGTCAAAAAAGGCAAATCCAAAACTATTATTTCGGGCTTTGATCAGTCGGACATTATTGCGAAAGAGAAAATTATGTTATCATTGCAATCATCTGATGGAAATTACAGTACCTCTTCGTCAACTGTCGTCGTTCCTACAATCCTGAAGCAAACTTGTCATCTGTTCAGTGGAATATACCAACGAATATCACCCTCGCCGACGCCACGTTTGATCGACATACTTATCGGTGCCAGCTTATTCTTCGACCTGTTGTGCGTGGGAAAGCTGTGGCTGTCCAAGTATGCCAACTCTCCAGAAACCAAGTTAGGTTGGATCGTCTCTGGAAATGTTAGTCGTCCACTGAAGCAAGTTTTGATTCGTTCGATCATGATTCTGATTCTGCTTTACACGGCCTAGTGAAGCGCTTTTGGGAGGTGGAAATACACACTCAACTGGGCATCAAGAGATCGAAGGAAGACTTAGATTGCGAGAAGCATTTCGTGACCGGCTTTCGACGATTGGATACTGGCGCGTATGCTGTCCGGTTGCTAATAAAAGTTGACTTGAGTGCTCTATGCGATTCGTACACAGGAGCAGTAAATCGGCTGACAACATTATAGAAAAAAATTGCTAAACAGCCTCAATTGAAGCAAGAATATTCGGCATTCATTAAAGAATACAGCGATCTCAAGCACATGAAGCTGATTAACTCGGTTCCACCTGGCATCCTTGTGTTTTGAATGCTGACAGCATTTCTACTAAATTTCGTTTGGTATTTGACGCGTCAGCCACAACGTCTACAGGTTATGAACAATATGCTAATGGGAGGTCCCGTAATACAGCCGAAGCTAGTTGAGACACTTTTGCGCTTTCGATCTCACAGAATTGCATTCACCGCTGACATATGCAAGATGTATCGCTGTGTGCGGATGGAAGAGACGGATTATTTTTTGCAGTGTTTCGTATGGCGGGAGCATCCTCATGACGCCTTACAAATTTATCGATTGGACACCGTGACCTATGGTACAAAGCCGTCGGCATTTTTGGCCATTTGGCGATGCGGCAGGCAGCTATGGACGAAGCATACGACTTCCCTCTTGGCTCGAAGATAGTATTGCGCGACTTCTATGTTGACGACCTCATCTTGGGCGGAAACGGAAGATAAAGTTATATATTGTTCCGATTTACAAATATATGGATTTGGTGATGCTAGCACAAAGGCTTATAGATCGTGCGTTTATGTGAGTATAAGGAAGGTGGACTGTGTGCAGGTCAACCTATTGTGCTCAATGTCGCGATTAGCTCCGTTGAAGACACTTACCGTGCCTAAGTTGGAATTGTGCGCTGCAAGCTTTTAGTGGAGATTTCTTCTGTTGGTCGGATTCAACAATAGTGCTTTTCTGGTTGAATGATGTCGCCGCGAACTATAACATTTTTGTTGAAACCCGTATTAGCAGTATCTAGGAGATTTCGCATGGCATGGCTTGGAGGCATGTGCCAACGCAGAACAATCCTCCGGATATCTTATCGAAGGGGGCACTTCCCAGAGAGCCTAAAGAGGCTGTATTATGGAAGCACGGACCAAAATTCTTGCAAAAAGACGAGTATGGATGGCCAAAATCTTGCAAATTTTGTCCAAACGTTCTTGAGAGAAAGCGCAATGTTTTGAACGTAACGTCAAGAATCGCAGATTACTCTATTTGCTACAAATTCCAAATTCAATTCGATCGACGCAAACGGTTTACGCTTACGTGTATCGCTTCATAAATTCAAAGATGCACGGATGGTCATCGTCTAAGTTCACAGTGGAGGACTTGCGTGGACGGCCTCGGGTAATTTGGTCGGACAACGCGACAAATTTCGTTGGCGCCAGGAATGAACTGAAGGAACTTCGCGATTTGTTGTTGGATGAGGAGCATCAAATTGAGGTGGGCAAGCATTGTCACAATGCGGGGATAAATTGGCGCTTTAGGTTTTCGAAATGGCATATAATCCTTAAATTTTGATGTATTTTAGTTTATTTTGATGATATGTTTAATTTGTTACGGGACGTATTTAAATGCTGTTTTATAATGTTCGAATCCTTTAAAAAAAGGTACATATGTATAAATATATATATATATATTTCTTTTAATTTTCCCAAAAGAAGAGTACATTGTCTATTATAGAAAAATAAATCGACTATTGTAGTGATTAATATTTAGGACAAGTGGGTGAATTTTACAATCAATTTGTAAAGTAGTGTTGTGACTGGAATTTAACAATACATGAATTTTAAAAATAAATAAACAATTGCAGATAACACCAACTAACAATAAGTAATGTAATGAAGTAATATGTGTTATGTAAGCTCCACTGCACTCACCCTTTTTCATCTACTGTCGCAATTCGTAGGTCTCGATGAAGGTCCGTGTTGGTGATATACCATTAAGCTTTTGTGATGGTGCGAATAATTTTTGATTGTTGCCTCTGGATTAACTTTATATTTGACTTTTTGGCAACTCCCCATATTTTGACTCCATATGTCCAAATTGGTTTAATAATTGTCTTATAGATTAGGAGCTTGTTTTCAAGTGAAATGTTTGTATTTGGTTTGAGCAGCCAAATTCGAAAACCAAATTGGTGATTTGGAATGATATGCCTGTGTTCTAGTAGTGGCAATAGTCTACTTTCATAATATCTTTTCGAAGAGTTTTGAGATTACAGGGAGTAGACTGATTTGTCTATAAGACTCTGCTTTTGATGCGTCTTTGCCTGGTTTCGCGATTGCAATAATCTCAGCTACTTTCCAGACTCTCGGAAAATGGTTTAGTCTGGAAATGTTCCTTAGATATTCAATAGCTTTCACAGGCAGTTCTCTTTCCCATTTATTTTGTCATATCCCGTAATTCAGGAATACTATCGCTGACTCGATGTCCTCATATGATTTAAGAGGGATGTCGGTCATTAAATTAATGTCAATGTATTCCTTATAAGTATGCCAGTCAGTTCTGTTGTTGTACAAAAGTCTGTTTGCATGTGTAGGTGTGACGTGCGAGTCATATATTAATTCTATAGGGTTGTGGGCTTACGAGAGTTTGAATCGTGATAAGATTTTACATTTCCGAATGTCCAGGTTCTTTGTGATGAAAAAATCTATCAAGTTAGGTGTTTTATTAATGTCTGTTGGCCAATATGTTGGTTCGCCTGTACTCAAGTGTTTAAAGTTTGTGAACTGCATAGCGCTGAGGAGATTTTGTGTTTGTTTGTGCAATGTGTCTCCGAGATTAGAGCTATATCAATGTAGTTATCATGAAGAAGTATTTGTAGTTCGTCAATATGGTTTTTCAGTCCGTTTGCATTCCAAGTTATGATCCTTAATTTAGTTTCCATTTTGTTTGTCCATCTTCGATATGAGAATTGTTATGACGTTTATCATATTTGTGACTTGTTGAAACAATTGTTTCATCAGGTCTTTCATCTCAGTAATGTCAGTATTTATGTCAATGCGTCTACTTATGTATTCATTGGTTGGATTCGTGAGTTGTTCCTTCACATTCTTTTCGCCATTATTGTTGTCAATCTTATCCTTAGCTGCTTGAGCGTACGATAAACCGGTCTTAAGTTTGTTTAAGTTTTGAGTCTCTGTTGGAGCTACTGCTACTGTCTTAGCCGGAACTTGGTGGCTAGTTTCTCTAGGGGATGGAAATCTTTTTATTTTCAGTGCCTTGTATATCTCACAACCTATGTAGTTTGCAGTGTGTGCAGCACCGCACAATGCACATTTTATTTGACCGTTGGCTTCAATTTTGCAGTCGATTGTTTTGTGTTTACCGGCGCATTTGACGCATATCGGATCTGTGGTGTAAAAATTTCTCATGTGGTCGTATTTTTGACAATTTGAGCATTGCGATATTATGCGTTTATGGTGTGGGGGCTCAAAAAAGATTTTCGAGGTGAGCAGTGTGGTTATGTTATAAATATCTTTTATGTTTTTTTTTTTGTTTTTCAATTCAATGAAGAATAATGGAAGCGGTTTGTCCGTGACTTTTTGTTGTACATTATGGATGTTTATGACTTCATGCCCTAGGGCGAGAAGTTCATTTTTTATTTCATTAATCTCAGTGGCGTAGCGCATATTCCTGTGCACTACTTTAAATCCACGTTCTTCCTTCGGTTTGGACGTGTAGTATTTCATTCTGTGCTCTTTCAGCATCTTAATAACAGTAAAGTAACTGGTAGAATCTTTTGTTTCTATTCGCACCTCATTAGTCTGCAGCGTTTTTAAAATGTAATTATGTTTAATTACATTTTTTAGAGCATTGCTAAGAACGCTAATTTGTTCGACGTCGTGAACATATATTGGTGGTGGCTTAACTGATTTCATATTTTGTTGTGCTGGCAAATTTGTTGCATCGGAAACACTTTCCGCACCACTGTTCACTTGATTGTCATCGTCTTGAGAGAGGAGAGCGAACCTGTTGGTTGTGATTGGTGAGCTTAGCCAGTATTGTTGCAGTATTGTTTCTCTTGTTTTTGCTTATGTTCTTTTGTTTAGCACTGTTATTGGGAGATTGTTTGCTCCTATTTCTCTTTAAGCTGGACCCTTGAGTGTTGGCGTTGCTTATGTTTTGTGTATCGTATTGCTTACTTGATGTTGTTGTTGTTGTACTCACTGTGGATATAGAGGAGACAGATTATACAGCTGATCGTGTTGCCATGGTGGTTGTTATAGTTGTTGTTGCTGTTATTGTGAACACTACAACAGAAGCCAGAGCGAGCGTTGCTGTAGTAGTTTATGTAGTTGTTATTGGCGGAAACGTGGAGAGCGGCGTCGTTGGTGAAGCACATTGTGCACTCCACGGCAGAGGCTGCCTTTCACCTGTGGCCATAGAGCTTTTGATATTTAGTTGTGTGGTATAGCGAGAGTTTGCGTTTGTTTGTATTGATGATGCGTTTTCACTTTGTGGGTGTGAAATTGTTTGCTGTATTGCGAAAGGGTATGAACGCTCTCTCTCGAAATTAGCGGGAAGTGAAGCTTGGCTAGATTCTCTGTTGTTATTGTTGTTGATGCTGTTGTTTAACACTTCGAATTCGATTGACAGAATGAATGTATAAATATATGGATATATAATATATAAATATTAACATTCTATCCATGTATTTTTCGATGTATATTTATGTTTGCAGCGACAGCTTGTTTCTGCCGTTGTGAGTCGCATACTCAGATACACACCCAATTATGTATGTCCCTGTTGATGGTCTATCAGCTGGCCCTGGAAATAGACTCCAGGACAGTCATGCGCAGTGAATGGGTCACAAGGACACACAAAATCGCAAATATATAACTGCAAAACATCGGCAGCATTGTACACGTAGTTGTTTTTGGCCAGGTCAGCAAACGTGGTGATCAGGATATTCTTCTGGTCGTCCATAAAAATAGAGGAACTTGTGGGCATGTCGGTGGTGAAAAGCGTGTAGAGTGTAGGTCCTAGTACGCTTCCTTGTGGTACCACAGCTTTAATTGTTTTAACTGCTGACTTAAACACATCCATGTAAACGGAGAAGGTTCTATCAGCTAAAGAGCTCCTCAATAAGAAGAACTACTGTGGTAGTAGGAGACCGTTGAATTTATAGGCTATGCTGTCATGCCACACTCTATCAAACGCCTGCCTTAAATCAAGATCAATTGTAATTCTGTCGCCAACTAGTTCGGTGCATTTTGTTTCTTCCTCGCAAATATTTGTACGCAATCGGTAATACAACAACAACAAAATTTCTCTCATTGTTGGCAACTATAACCGTTTTTCTATCGGTACTACTTCGCCAAGCTCAATCAACACGATCGAAGGTGGAGAATATAAGATTCACTCAAACCAGCTTAAAGAAGAACGCGCTTTTCTGATCGTGTTTAAAAATCTTCACTACTCCACAAGTTTAAAGGGAATTACAAGCGATCTTAGTTATCTTGGGCATGCTGTTCATAACTTAACCAATGTCAAAAGTCAAACAAACAGACAACCTATGTCGATATTCTTCGCTGATATGGAACCAGCTGAAAACAACAAAGACGTTTTGCTTGTGAAAACATAATGCAATGCTATTGTGATTTGACTGGCACACTAAGCACTAAAAACGTCCCAGTAGCTACAACTGACCGCACCAATTATTGGCCTATGGAGAAAGTTGGAGCCACAATGACCCTCATGGTTACAGAATTTAAAAAGATATCAACTCTCTTATAATCATTGCTGGTCAAGCGCTGCAAATGCAAATGGACTCAATAATCACAAGTTGGATGTTGAGCACTTCAAAAAGTCAAGATTCATTGACATACTTCTGGTCTCATAATCTACACTTGCCACTTCATATCTTCAAGCTGAAGCTTCTACCATCTTGCAAAGTCAACTCAACCAACTGGAATCCTGGTTTCAAAAATGAAACATAGCTGTAAACACAGAAAAATCCAAGCACATTACATTTAGTTTGAGACGTGGTGATTATCCTCCAGTTACCCTTTTCCAGGAAGTTCTTCCAGATTACACTGTTGTTAATTAAATAACCTTGGACTAAAACTTGACAGGAGACTTACCTGGATACACTACATTAAATCGATCGCCAAGTTCCTTGTCTTCAAACTTTTTATATGGGACGTAATTTCTTGAGCAGTGATAGTGGCTACTGGAAGGCATAACTGACCAGGATTATCAAGCGTCGTCTGGACAACGCGGGTTACGTACCTTCACCGCCCATCACTAAGAAAACACAACATCTTCGGTCATTGACCACCCCAACAGTTTCTCCCAAAGCGAAATAACAAAACATAAAATAACAACATAAACTGACTTGGTAATACTTGTCTTTTGCACCTAACACAATACAGTTCTCGACCTCGATAACGGTTCTTTAGCACATAAGACCTAACTGGTTATTTGATTTTAGTTAGAGTGCAGAAAACAACAAATGACAAATCATTTTGTCATCGACCCTTGTTGCTGTTGTCCGTTCGTCACCGAACTGACATTATATACGTACGTTGTTTTTTTTTATCTATAGATATTTTATTAACTGTTATCTTAACCTAGCAGTTAAGTTTCCCAGCTTTTTTTTTAGTTTAATAATTTTAATAATTCCAATCAAACATTAAAATAATACTTACTAGGGATAGGTTGGATAACAGTGACAGTGAGAATTTAAGTTTTAAAATTACAAAAAAGATTAACAAAATAACAAATAGGTTTGAAATATGAATGAATATATGTAAATATTACTATATTTCGCTATGTAGTAGATACGAAGGGTGGAGCTTTTTCAGCCTTCTCGGGGAGTAGTTTGTTCTAAGGGCAACAACAAGAGGATTGATATTCACATCAAGTGCGTCATTATAACGACTAGTATGGCGAATAATTTGCTCATTAACTGTAAGGATGTCAAGGTCACTGTTTATTAAAGTCCGCTTGACGTACCAAGGCGCACCCGTGATGTACAGGAGTGCTTTATTCTTCATAACTTGAACGCGACTTATCGTACTCTTTGCAGCTAGTCCCCATCGGTGTATGCTATAGGTGTAGGAAGGTGTGATGATGGCCTTATATAGAATAGCCTTGGCAGCCAGGTTGAGAGAGCTACCACCTCGAATGAGCCATCGAAGTTTTTGCTTACCTGTGCGTGTGGTCGTAACAGTATTGATATGCTTAGACCACGTCAATCGGCTATCCAAAACCAAGACTAAGTATTTGACAGAAGGTTTTTGAGGGACTTGAATACCGCAAAGTGTTACAGGTGGACAGCGTTTAGTGAGCAACGTAAAGTAGCAGTGCTGCGATTTCGCGGAATTGATACCAACGTCTGGACCAAGATTCAAAATTGTCAAGAGTTCTTTGGGAGGTGGCAGCAGCTAGATCGCACGAAGTATCACAAGTTAGAAATACTGTGTCGTCAGCGTAAGTGGCAGCTAGAGTGTTCTCTTCAGTTGGAGTCGGCATGTCACTAGTAAAGTAGCTTGCATCCACATCCAATTTAAATTGTATAAATATTATACAATTTATACGATAATGGCAATAACAATAATAGTATCCCGGAAAGAAGCGGTCGCCTAACGACTAGCGATCACTCGGAAAACGCCAACCGCGCAATTACCTAAAACACGACATATATAATTACAACCTCAACTTAAGTACTTTCGTACGAATCGGTACAAGTGTCAGCACTTGAAGAGCCACATTTCTTATTGACACGGGCGCTGATATCTCTCATTAAAATAAATAACATTGCATTTGGAGACATAGACAGCTCTCAGATCACTAGCCTCAACGGTATAGGCCCAGATAAATTATGAACAATCGGCCATATAAAATTTGACTTAAAAGTTAAAAATATACTAATACGCTACAAATTTCACGTTGTAAGGGACGACTTCCTATTCCCGTCAGATATCATACTAGGCAGAGATTTCATAAAAAAATATGATTGTCTTCTTGACTACCGAGATGATCAAGACTGAATCATTTTAAGCCCTAAAAGTTTCTATGACGACATTGCAATCACACTTAGCAATGAACCATCCTCAGCATCCGTAGAGTTACCAGCAAGATTATCGGCAAATCAATAAACAGCTGATAGCGTACAAATTTTCAGTACCAAAAATAGACGACATCTTAGATCAGCTAGGCAGAGCACGATATTTTTCGTGTCTAGATCTATCAGGGTTTCACCAAACTGAATTAGACCAGAATTCAAGAGACATAACATCTTTTTCGATGGATAAAGGGTTATTATGGTTTAAAGATAGCCACAAACTCTTTCCAAAGAATGATGTCCATAGCCTTCTCAGGAATTTAGAAGATGTCTTTACAACATGTAGAAAACATAATCTAAAATTGCACTCTGAAAAATGCACATTCTTTAGTCACGCATTGACATATTTAGGACACAAGTGCACGGATAGAGGTATTTTACAGATAAAAGCAAATTTAAAATAATAAAAGAATATCCTACTCCCAAAAACGGAGACGAGGCTAAACCCTTCATTGCTTTCTGTAATTACTACAGACGTTTTATCCCCAACTTTGCTAAATCATCAAGACATATTACTTATTTAAGCAGAAAGAACAAACCCTTCATATGGACAAATGAATACGAAAAGGCATTCCAGAATCTTAAAGGTCAATTACTGAGTCCAAAAAATTTGAAATCCCAGATTACAACAAACAGTTCTGTATTACAAATGATGCAAGTAAGTACGCTTGTGTAGCAGTACTTACTCAAGAGTACGACAGTATGCAATTACCGATAACATACGCATCAAAAGCCTTTATTAAACAGAAAGTAATAAGTCTACAATAGAACAAGAATTGACAGCAATTCATTGGGCATTAATGACTTTATATACACACATATACGGAAAAAAATGTTTGGTACGCAGTGACCACCGACCTCTCTCTTACTTATTCTCGCTCAAAAATCCATCGTCAAAATTAACCAGAATGCGTTTGGATCTGGAAGAATATGATTTCACAGTAGAGTACTCGCGTGGGAAAGAAAATAATACGGCAGATGCCTTATCGCGAATAGATCTTGAAGACCTAAAGGCTACACACTAATGTACTCATTGTAACGAGACAACAAAAGAGAAATTTAAGTCAAAATACTGAAGAAGTTGTCAAAAAGACCACGGAGATGATAAAGGTGTACGAAGCACTCCATGATAAAGATTATAAACGACATGTCGACTTGGTACTTGTAGACTTCTGCATTCAATTTAAAACAGGTCACAAGATACATGGAAAGTTTGACGTTAAACAATTGATCACTAAAGAAATATTTGATTTAGGACAATTCTTTTCTAGGCTTATTAAAAGAGCCGGTGACATAGGCGTCAAGAAATGCAAATTGTCATTAGACAATCAGCTATTCAACTACACCCGAGTGAATGAATTTAAACAAATGGGCAATAAGTTAATAAAATGTGACTTAATAATAGTATTAACACCGAAACTGACAACTATTCGTACATAAAACGAAATTAATGACATACTTTTTTTTTCATAATTAAATTATAACATTTACATTAACATTTGTCGGATTAAAAAAATAATGACGTGAAAAAAAAATTTGACTTATACTAAATTAAAAACGATGTAAATTGCTCCGAAAAGGCAACGATATAGCAGGCTGTATCCTTCTTAGGGGGAGGAATAACATACTAAAAGAGTATCACGACAACCCTGTTACTGGTAGCCAACCAGGAATGCGTCGAACTCTAGAAAAAGTAAAAAAAAAATATATATGGAAAAACATGGAACAAAGCAATGCAAACATTGTAACAGAAATAAAGTAAAGAAACATACAATGGAAAAAATGATAGTGACACCAACGCCACAGAAAGCGTTTGCCACTATAATTGTCGATACTATTGGACCATTACCCAAAACAGAACAAGGTAATCAGTATGCAATAAATATAATATGCGACCTGACCAAATACTTAGTAATCATACCAGTCAAAAGTAAACATGCCACAGTAATAGCCAAAGCAATTGTGGAAGACTTCATTCTATGTTTTGGACTAGTTAAGAAAACTTTAACTGATATGGAAACTGAGTTTAAAAATACAGTAATACAAGAAGTTGCGAAACTACTGCTATTTCCAGTATTGTTATAATACAACAACCTCAAAAGTACACGGATATTGCCCGTTTGTGAAGAACCATATCACGGATATCGGGTTTCAAAGGAGGTTGACTCAGATGTGAGCAGCAAGATGGAGGTTGTTGGGACGTAGCAAAGTCGGCGGCAGTGTAGATATTCCTTGTGAACAGCTCAACAGCGTCATTAATGTCGTTTGCAGTCCGAATCTCAATATTCAATTTTGTGAGTTCCAATTTGTGCTGAAAAATATGAATATTCGCATTTCTCGGCAGCAATCTAGGCTTGAACATATAGCAGTTGACACCGACTCCAAGGGAGATGGTTCGAGCTGCGATCAGGGGCGCTCCTAATAGAGAGTCGCTCTGATGCAATCCCTCCGTATACTGCAAAGTCGATCGCGCTATTAGAGGAAAGATTGTATGGTTAGTGTGTAGGAGCACCAGTAGCAAGAACCTAAATATTAGAGCTTGTTATGTACTCAAACAGCGTGATACCTCTGGGATTGCATCGACTGGCACCCCAAAGTGAATGATGAGCGTTCCAATCCCCGGCTACAATATATTTTGGGCCCAGTTGTCCCAAAAGTTGACTGAAAGCCAGTGTAGGCCACGCATACATTGGAGGACAATAAACCGAAGCAATTAAAATACTACCAAGGTCACAGTTAACTTCTATAGCAACACATTGAACATGTGCTTCAGAAGTGGAGGTGAGAAAATGGTGAAAAGTTGGGATTCGCTGATAAGCATGACGTCAATATTGTTGGCTTGCAAGTAAAATTACAGTTCGTTTGCAGGATTAGTCAGTCCCTCAGCATTCCAGACTCCAATTTTAAGACCTATTGTTGACATTGTTGAGGGTTAATGACGAGGAGTCAATTAAACAGGCGCTAATGCAACCTGCATAAAATTAAATCAACTTTAGTGCTAAGGTACATCTGAACCTGTTAAGGTAACTGCTGATATTGCAGCGATTCTTGTTGATGTTGTTGCCACTGCTGATGTTGTATATCTAAACGACCCAGTTGTTACACAATTTGATGTAGTGATTGAAGTTGCAATTGATGAGCAGATTGTTACTGCTGCAGTTGAGGCGGTTGGGATCGCTGTGGTATGTGTAAATAGTTGTTGAGTTTGTATCGTTGGTTTTGACTGGATTTGCCTCTGTTGCAATTCTTGTTTATGGGGTTTCTCTTTGCCTTGTTTCTGCTTACGCTGAATGTTCTTATTTATGTCCCATTTAACAGCACTTGCGTAAGAGAGGGCAGAACCACTATCCACAATTGGTGAAGGTATTGCCATAGTCAAAGTTGTGGAACCTCTTAGGGGACGGAGCGCTTTAGATGATACATGTTGATTAACATAGTGTTTATAGACTTCGCAATCTTTATATCTTGCTATGTGGTCAGCACCACAGAGTGCGCTTTTAGCAGGAAGCCCCTTATCCTTGCTACACTCAATATTAACAAAGCGATTTAGCTTGCAACAATATTTTTGATTGTGCCCATATTCCTGACATCTATTGCACTGAGGTGGAGAAACACGTTGATGTGGTGGCTCAACATTAACAATTTGGTCGCAGAGTTGTTGAACCCCACCCTGTATGACCTTTCCTGTTTGAGTGGGAAATCCACTTTACGTGCGATTAAAAGGTTGACGATAGATCTATAGGAGTCTGAGTTAGCGGAAATGACACGAGCAGCTTTGTGTAACTCCATTTAGGGATGAGTGAAAACCATTGATGTCAGTGACACCTGCGACAATAAGTGGTGGTGGCTTTGGAGTAGTTGTTGCAGATACACCAACACCAGAGATACTAGGACCCGGAGGATTCATAATAAGAAGCAATTTGTTTAATTTAAGTTTGACGAGTGCACACGTTTGTAAGATTTGTTTCGAACAGCAATGGTTAACACGAAGTAGACACACCCTGTCGCGACGAAAGTTGAGACAAAAATCGATACTTTTAATTAGAAGTAGGCAACCGAAACGGTATTGAGTAGAGATACTCAATACCTTAGTGGTATCGTTTCCACTCTATGTCAAGGGCACTGCCGTTATCGAAATGCCCCCCGCAGCATCACGTTTTGGGTTTTCAATTCTTTTTTTCACACACAAATATATGATTTAAAAATAATTGTTGATTTAATAATAGTTATCATAAGGTTTATTAAATAACCGCCCAACGGCTAGTAAAATACTTAAAAAACATCCAGCGAACACTAAAATGCGTGACGCGTCCGCGCGGTTTGAAAGCTGTGAATCAACTAGTTTCCTAGCCGTTAAGCATTTTTTAGCATTGCAAATTTTCTAGGCAGTAAGAAATAATTATATAATTAGTCTTAAGACATTAGTGAAATAAAGTGGATTCCCTTACTCTGAAGAGCTTTGTGTGTTTCATTATTTTATATTAACGTAATTGGCGCAATCGAAGATTTAAGTTTCTAACGAAAATTGAAATAGAATCGAAAAAAAATTCTTGTGGAAAAATAATTTTATAATAATTTTATCTTTTTTTTTTTTCCTTTATATTTAATTTTTCTGTTATTATTAGAACAACTTCAATTAAATTGTATTAACAAAAATTAACAAACCAACTTAAATAATAAGTGGGGATATAGTATAGTGTATTAAAAGGATCTATTACGGAGGTCGGCAGGGTGCGATCTTCTCAGCCGTCTCGCCCGCCCTCACTCCTCCCATTTTGCGTCGTTTTAAAAGGCTGCTAGTTTATTTGAATGATTTTTTAACCTCTCTATATATTTTTTGGCCTGACGATTTATCACATCGCCAATTTTCGGTATTTTTAAATCATTTTCAGGGTCTGCCGTTCGCATGAACCAAGGGGCACCAGTGAGCATACGCAATGTCTAGGCCTGCAGTACTCTCACCTTCGTGATGTTTGACCTCGCTGCTATGCCATACACGTGCAAACCGTATCGCTAAGCAGGAGCAATTATGGTTTTGTAAATGTTGACCTTATTTCCCAAGGACAATTTATTCCTGCTAGTTAAAAGCCAATGAAATTTACCATCCTCTGTCTTAAGGATTTCGTGATACTTGAAATATGCGTCTTGAAAGTTAGCCGCCTATCCAAATACACACCCAGGTATTTGTAACCTGAATGGTGTTCCAGCAGCTGGTTTCCAATGAAAACTCCCGGATAGAAATCCGGCCGTAAGGCGTACGTTACATTGGCACATTTGTTTTTGTTAATGCAAATGTTCCAACGTCGTATCCAATTTTCAAAAATATGCAATTATTGCTGCAGTGAGTCCGTGGCTTCGTAAATGCACTTGTTTCTGACGAGGATGGCCGTATCGTCTGCAAACATGGCAATGATAAGATCCAGAGGATCCTTCAGTGGTATTTCTGACCCAGTGGGCATGTCGTGCGTGAACAGGGTATAGAGTGTAGGCCCCTAAACGCTACCCTGGGGGACACCTGCGCAAAAAGCCTTGATGCTAGATTCCACACCATTCAGTACCACTGAGAAGGTCCTGTTCTCAAGGTAGCTGCGCACGATTAACCATAGTTGAGGCGGCAAGAGATTCTTGAGCTTACTGAGCAGCCCGTCGTGACAAACTCGGTCGAAAACCTGCTTTATGTCAAGATACGCTGCCACCACGTACTCCTTATCCTCAAATCCTTCGAGAATAAAATTAACCACCCTATTTAGTTGCTCTGGAGTTCCGTGAGATTTACGAAAGCCAAATTGAAACTAAGGAACTATTTGCTTTACCTTTTTTAAATCCAGGATCCGTGTCAGCAAACAGCGTTCAAACAATTTTGCTACAGTGGGTAGCAGGCTAATTGGCCTGTAGGAATCTAAGGTGTAAGGGCTCTTGCCTTATGAATCATGCAAATTCTCGCCTTCTTCCACTGTTTCGGCACATATCCCAATCTCAGCACTGAGTTAAAAATGAGGACCAGAAATAGCACAGCCTTTAGCGGCATTGCCTTAAGTGTAAAGTTGTCCAGTCTATCTTCCCCTGGAGCCTTTTAAGTGTTCAACCATTTAATATGTGCTGAGACTTCCTCATCTGTAATGAGAGCAACCGGGAGGCATAATTGGCCGGCGCTTTCAAGTCTCACATGGATCTGGCGAACGCTGAGTTCTGAAACCTGTCAGTTTCTTCCTGTTTATGCAGCTTCATCAGCTTTTTGACTCTATTCAACAGTCTACGAAAGCCCTGTCTACAATAGGGTGCGGGTGCTACAAACCTGTCTCCTAAGTCTGCTATTAATAAGCAGCAGTGCTTCAATAGCTGGGGGAAGTCCAGAACGCACTCTTGAACCATGTGGTGAATTTAAGGGGGCGGCAATGAGAGCATCTGAGTGCACCTTATTTAGGAATATCGAGTGCGCCTCTTCAATGTTTTCGGTCATCAGGATTTCCAAGTTTAAGTTAAGAGATTCATCCAGATCTCGGCGAAATGCAGCTAAGTCAGTTCCAGGTGGCAACAGTCGTCCTTTTATTGTTGTTATCTAATTTTATCTGAAATAAATAATAAGTGAAATAAATACTAAGAACATTATGCGAAATTATTTCTCCAAATAAGCAATATAAGTGCTACTTTTTAAAAACACACCACAAAAACAGAATTTTATTTATTATAAAAAACAATAATTACAAATAAACAATAAAAACAAAACTGAGGCGAATCACAAGGGACGAATGCATAAAGTGAACACCGAAAATATTAACAAAAACGTCCTTACAATGAAAATGAAATAATTTGTTATTCTTCAAAAAAAAAAACAACACCAACAAATAAAAAAAAAAGAAAATAATAATAAAGGCAGAAACTGCCAACAGTTTTTGAAGTTCTTTTAACAAGAGTTGAATTTTTATTAAAACCTACACCAAAATAAGACTTTAAAAACGTAAAAGTACAACCTGTAATATACAAAGGAAGTTATCATTTTCCAAGGACAAAACGTAAAACTGATAGCTAAAAAATTTAAATTTAAAAATAAAAAAAATATTTTATCAAAATGAAGTCTTCAAACAGCTCTCATAGCAGATTCAGCAATTTCAACAAGTTCAACAACAACAAGTGGAACAACACCAATTGCAACAACGCCTATTTCTAAGACCCAGACATAATAAAGCAATTCCGTCAACTGCGACCGATGGACGACGGACATAAGGTGATGTCGTTCATAAACTCCGTGGAAGCAGTAACACAACTATGCGGAGACAATGTGCAGCTATTCCATTTTAGAATCAACGTAGTAGCCAACGAAAAAATTAACGGACAAGCAGCAAATCACGTCAAGGAATTGAGCGTACACCCAAGCTGGGACAGAATCAAATAAAAATTGCGACCAAAAAAAAGAATGCGACCAAGGACTACCTACGCGGAGGTATTCAATAAATGTAACAACATTAGAATAAGTAATCTAAGAGAATTGTTCGAAACTTTCCAAAGAGCTAAGCATGCAATTAATGAAATTTATATCTTTGACTAGCTAGATCTGGCAAAACTTTGTTTTGCCCCCAAGGAACGTTTTCGCATTTGTTAGTATTGATAGGTAACAAATTATTAAACAGTTTGTGTTATTATTGAAAATTTTTATACATTTTTATTTTACGCACAATCTGTATATAAAATCGCAATACACATGCACATGAATGACAAAGCGTGATATTAATACTGTAAACAAAAATATCATAAGTTACTTACGATATGCCCTTACAAATTTGAATGAGAAGTCTGTGCCTATTCTGTGTACATATCAGTGAGGTTTTATATATACGTAAGCCTGAATAATAGAGACAACTCCACAACAAGGTCACCTACCGCGTCCAAAAACCGATAAAAGCTCGAACAGAACCCATGGTAAAAGTTTGAGCTCGATAGCCCTTATGGATGCTAACAACACCCGTTTCTAACAAACAAACGCAAAACGTTTATATATATATAGATAGATAAAAGCAAACCATACATCTTTAAACTTGAAAGAGTAGACAGAGATTTAATAAATATAATGTTAGAGAAGATCGGTACACCCTATATAATATTCATAGATTAACAATTTTTTTTTATTTGTATTTTATATTTATTTCCAATTGAAATGTACCTGTCAACACAATAAAAGTGGTGAATAATGTTTGTTGTGATAGTTATTGAGTAGCTCTAATTCTAAATATATACATATAAACGCCTGCTTATAATATTGCTAAAATAATTTATGTTTTATTTTAGATTAGGTCAACAGGCCTTGACCGGCGAAGTCTACGTCTTTGCTGGTTCTCGCGAAGAGGCAGTGTGTTCACCTCGTTGTTAGTATGTTGGCTTATTTTTGTTTGGTATCTCCGACTTAAACTAGTTATGTCTTCAGCCACTGGGGAAATCTGCAAGTCTGTGTGTATGTCGAAATTTGTAATATACCAGTCAGCGTTTGTAATTTTATGTAGAATTTTCGATTGTTATCTTTGTGTTAATTGTAGATTTGATCTTTTCGCAGACCCCCATATTTGCGCTCCGTACGTCCAGATAAGTTTGATGATTGTTTTATATATTAATAGTTTGTTGTTCAGTGAGACTTTCGATTTTTTGTTTAAGAACTAGTGCAATTCATTTATTTTAAGTTTCATTCGGTTTCGTATTTTACAAATATTGTATTTCCATGTCAGTTTGCTGTCAAGGTAAACTCCGAGGAACTTTGCTACGTTTCCGATTGGTATATCTCTTCCGTCAATTATTAGGTGAACTGGTCTATATTTTGTTTTAGTAATGAAAATTACTTGTACTGTTTTGCTGTTGTTAATTTCTATTCTCCATTTCCGAAACCACTCTAGGGTTTTCGGATAGAAGAATGGTGTCGTCTGCAAACGTAGCTATCATTGTGGAGTGCAGGATTGGTGGAGGTAGGTCTGCGGTGACAATAGTGTAAACTATTGTTCTTATAGGGCGTAGTGTTGAGTATTCGGTTTTATACTTAACATAAAAGTATCTGCCTTCTATATAGCTTGACAGAATTTGAGTCATATTGGTTGGGAAAATCGAGTGGATCTTATGTATTAGACCTTTGTGCCAAACTTTATCAAACGGTTTCTCGACATCTAGGAATAGTCCAATACAGAATTTGATATCATCTATATCGTTAAGTATTTTGTGGATAACGCGGTGAATTGTGGAATCGTAGAATTGGCTGACTTCATAAACGAAACACTGCAATGCATCGTGTTTACGATGCAAAGCAGTACTGCAAAGCAACACTGCTTTGTCAAATGATGCAAAGACATTTTTCAGGCGTTTATGAACGCAATGTTGCTTTATCGTGTGTTTCGTTTGCATTGATTTTTTTCGGCCTCCATATCCACGAATTACTTCATCATATTTGCCTCTGCCTCAGATCCTTTGCTCAAAAAATTAAGAATTTCGGATTGTTTCCGTTTTATTGAAAATCTTGGAGTGGTGTTATGTGAGTTCATCGTCGACTATCTTGTTAAATCTGTTAAATCTGCCACTAAGTTTTGAAGTGGACCTTCAACCAATTCTTTTGTATTCCTTTTCTTTTTTCACGCTAAATTCTCTTTCAGGGCACAAACGTACTTCTCCAAGAAGCTTCTTCTTTCGTGAGTCCACTTTTCTCACTATTGCAATATTAAATTTAATTAATTAAATTCATTTAAATTATTAAATTTATATATTAAATTAAATTAATTAAAAACTTCAATACTACTTTTAAAAAAATTTGCATGCACTTTTTTAAAAAAAATTCAATGCATAAAAAAGGGTAATGATGCGCAAATTTGAGAAATGTTGCGCATCGTAAAGTATTGTTAATGAACACTCGGCATTGCATTATTTTTAACAATGCCGTTTATGAACAGTATGCATTGCAGTGTTGCTTTGCAGTGTTGCGTTTATGAAGTAAGCCATGATTACGTCGGAATCCAAGTTGGTGGTCGGGTATTATTTGAATACGTCTTAAAAACACGTGAAGTCTTTCACCTAGGAGTTTTTCAACAATTTTTGACAGAACGAGTAGCAAGATTATGGGTCTGTAGCAAGATACTTTTTTGTAGTCTTTACCAGGTTTAGGAATACCTATTATCTCGGCAACTTTCCATGCACTGGGGAAATGTCTTAGGTTTAATACCGTGTTAAATAGATTTCGTATGTAGTCTAGTGCCTCCACAGGACATTCCTTCAGTAATAGTCCGTTTATTTTGTCGTAGCCAGGGGCTTTTTTATGTTTAATGTCGTATTTTATAGTTGCAATTATTTCTTTTCTAGAGATCTTGTTTAGTGCTTCAGATGAGCTACCTCCATTCAGAGGAGGTAGTGAGTCATCAGTGGTAGTATCATTCTCCGCAAATACTCTCGTAATAATTGGCTAATATTGTAGCTTTCTCAAGGTCTGTTCTAGCCCATGTCTCGTCGTCCATTTTCAGTGGTGGTTGATGAATTGTCTTGTTTGTCATTTTTTGTCGCTTTCTACAGAGAATAGTCCGAGCATCTTTTCGGGTTTAAGTTTTTTTTTTTTTTCTTACCTGACGTGCACATGTTAAGGTAGTTACAGCGCGCTGCTACCAAAATCTCAAGAAACTGGAGTGGCTCCTCCGCCTATTAAATAAGTTATCTTTAACTAATAAAAGGCTCATCTATCTACAAGTAGTGGCACCTGCTTGGCGCTACGCCATACAAATTTGGGGCACTACTGCTACCTACAACATCAGAATAGTGCAGGCGTGTCAGAGCAAGGCTTTCAGAAGATTTACGGGCGGCCCTTGGTACGTCCGCAACACCACGCTGCATAGGGATCTTGCCGTGCCAACTGTTATGGACGTGATTAATTCTCACAGCTGCCGCTACCACTACAGACTTTTATCGCACCCAAATCCGCTGTAGTGCAGCTTTCTCGATTACATCATTGAAGAGAATCACTGCTGATTCTATGTCGCTAATAGTTGTAATTTAAATGTTTGGAGTCATCGATCGCTTAATATAATCTCTGTAAGTTTCCCAGTCAGTGCGATGATGGTATATCTTGATTTTACGTTCAGTTAATACGTTGTTTTGGTAGTCAAGTTGGATCGGAGTATGGTGTGAAGATAAATCTAGTCTTGATTTTCTTGCGAGCTTTCGTACATCAATATTTTTAATTATATAGAAGTCGATTAGGTCAGGTATTTTTTTTTTGTCAGTAGGCCAAAGGTTCGCCGGTGCTTAAGTATGTTGCTTTTATTGTTTTTTTAGCCCTAAGTAGGTCCTCACCTTTTTTGTTTGACATTCTAGAGCCCTAAGCCGTATTTTTTGCATTAAAGCCTCCACCGACAATAAAGCGTGGTCCAAGTGTTTGCAGGAAGTCATTATATTGTGTCAAAGTGATCTTGTGTTTAGGTACACTGTAGGCAGCTGCTATAGTTAGAGATCCCAAAGAATCCGTGATTTGTATATTAGTTGATTGTATGTGCTCTGATAATGATAATTTTCAAGTTCTATATGTTTGAGTGTGTTTTTAATAATGATCGCTGTGCCTCCGTGGCCCGTTCCATCAGGGTGATTTGTAGTATAAGTAACGTAGCCATTTATCTGAAAGTTATATTTACGTGTTAGGTGCGTTTCAGATATTAGGGCGATGTCAATTTTGTTATTGTCTAAGAAGGTTTTGAATTCGAGTTTATGGTTATTGATTCCATTGGCATTCCATGCAATTATTCGTAGTTTATCGTCCATATTTTTTATCGAGTTTTGTCGATAGTACTGTTCATCATGTTACTCATTTGCTGCGCTAGTTGTTTTATTATGTGTTTTAGTTCCGCCAGATCGTTTGAAAATTCAATCTTATTTTTTGCATTTTTATTGGTTTCGTTTTTGTTGGGTTCGTTTTTGTTGACCTTCACATCTTTTTGTTGATTTTTTACCTTATTTGTGGGGTTTCTATGGTTACTGGCTGCTGTTTGGGCGTACGTTAATCCAATTTTAACTTTGTTTGATTCTTGTTCTTCTGCCTGATGGTCATCTTTTTTAACGTGTTTCTCTCTTAGTGAGGGAAATCTTTTAATTTTTAGGTGTTTGTATACTTCACATCCCTTATAGTTGGCTGTGTGTGAGCCGACACAAAGAGCGCATTTAATTTGATCTGCACTTATTAGTTTGCAGTCAATAGCCTTGTGCTTGCCAGCGCATTTCACACAGATCGGGTCTTTGGTGCAAACATTTTTTTTATGGCCTTATATTTGGCAGTTTGAGCACTGAGCTACCATGCATTTGTGGTGTGGTGGCTCAAAGTTGTCTTTGGTGTGGAGAAGGGTGGTGATGTTGTATATTTCTCTATTATTCGCTTTGGCTTTTAATTCGATTAAAAATAGCGGCAGGGGTTTCTTTGTCAGTTTCATTTGTACGTTGTGGATAATAATAACATAGTGGCTTAGTTCCGATAGTTCATTCATTACTTCGTCAAGATCAGTGGCGTAGTGCACATTCCTTAGCACTGTCTTGAATTCCCTCCCTTTTTGGGATTAAAAGTGTAGTATTTAGTACGGTTATCTTTTATTATATTATTAACCAGCGTCGAGAATTCCGACGAGTCGTTTGTCTGTATGCGTACTTCGTTGTTTTTAAGTGTTTTTAATAGGTAGTTTTGTATTGTGTTTTTCAGAGCTTTGTTTAGTACGTTAATTTATTCTACGTACTGTACGTATATTGGTCGTGGTTTGTGAATTTTAGTAGATGGCCGAGGTAGATTTGGCGCATAAGAAGTTCGGTTGCTTCTTCATTCGGTTAATTGAATTCGAAGTGTTAAGTCGATTTGTCATCTACTCTCGCACTCCAAATTTAACTAAACGAAAAGTAAAACAACAACTACTAAAACAAAGAGTCAAGACTGTTCTGGACTCAGAAATGCCTGTTGAACGCAGTCCCCCGACTGCGCGCAGCATTCAAAATCAAAATCAGCCAGCAAAAAACAGCATGAGCGTACCCCACGTTCAAACAGCTGTTAGCATCAAAAACAACAACGCATACCTTCTCACATCATCCAACAGTTCAAACAACTGCATCAACAACAACAACAACGGAGAATATAACCAAGCTTCACTTCCCGCTAATTTCGAAAGAGAGCGTTCATACCCTTTCGCAATACAGCAAACAATTTCATACCCACAAAGTGAAAACGCATAATCAATACAAACAAATGCAACCTCTCGTTCTACCGCACAACTAACTATCAAGAGCTCTATGGCCACAGGTAAAATGCAGCCTCTGCCGTGGAGTGCACAATGTGCTTCACCAACGATGCCGCTCTCCTGTTTTCCACCGACAACAACTAAATCAATTACTACAACAATGCTCGCTCTGGCTTCTGTTGGAGTGTTCACAACAACAGCAACAACAACTATAACAACCACCAACGAAACGGGCGAAACGATCAGCTGTATAATCTGTCTCCTCTATATCCACAGTAAGTACAACAACCACAACATCAAGTAAGCAGTACGATACACAAAATATAAACATCGCCAACACTCAAGAGTCCAGCCGAAAGGAAATTAGGAGCAAACAATCTCCCAATAGCAGTGCTGAACAAAACAACACAAGAGAAACAAACAATGTAACGGAACGCAAACAATACTGCAACAATACTGGCTAAGCTCACCAATCACAACAAACAGGTTCGCTCTCCTCTCTCAACGGTTCAAACAACTGCATCATCAACAACAACAACAGAGAATCTACACAGGCTTCACTTCCCGCTAATTTGGAGAGAGAGCGTTAATGCTCTCCCGCAATACAGCAAACAATTTCATACCCACAAAGTGAAAACGCATCATCAATACAGGCAAACGCAGCCTCTCGCTCTACCGCACAACTAACTATCAAGAGCTCTATGGCCACCGGTAAAATGTAGCCTCTGCCGTGGAGTGCACAATGTGCTTCACCAACGATGGCGCTCTCCTCTTTCCACCAACAACAACTACATCAAGTACTAAAACAACTCTCGCTCTGGCCTCTGTTGGAGTGTTCACAACAACAGCAACAACAACTATAACAACCACCATAGCAACACGATCAGCTGTATCATCTATTCCCTCTATATCCACAGTAAGTACAACAACAACAACATCAAATAAGCAGTACGATACACAAAACATAAACAACGCCAACACTCAAGAGTCCAGCCTAAAGAGAAATAGGAGCAAACAATCTCCCAATAACAGTGCTGAACAAAATAACACAAGCAAAAACAAGAGAAATAAACAATGTAACGGGACGCAAACAATACTGCAACAATACTGGCTAAGCTCACCAATCACAACCAACAGGTTCGCTCTCCTCTCTCAAGACGATGACAATCAAGTGAACAGTGGTGCGGAAAGTGTTTCCGATGCAACAAATTTGCCAGCACAACAAAATATGAAATCAGTTAAGCCACCACCAATATATGTTCACGACGTCGAACAAATTAGCGTTCTTAGCAATGCTCTAAAAAATGTAATTAAACATAATTACATTTTAAAAACGCTGCAGACTAATGAGGTGCGAATAGAAACAAAAGATTCTACCAGTTACTTTACTGTTATTAAGATGCTGAAAGAGCACAGAATGAAATACTACACGTCCAAACCGAAGGAAGAACGTGGATTTAAAGTAGTGCACAGGAATATGCGCTACGCCACTGACATTAATGAAATAAAAAATGAACTTCTCGACCTAGGGCATGAAGTCATAAACATCCATAATGTACAACAAAAAGTCACGAACAAACCGCTTCCATTATTCTTCATTGAATTGAAAAACAAAACAAAAACATAAAAGATATTTACAACATAACCACACTGCTCACCACGAAAATCTTTTTTGAGCCCCCACACCATAAACCCATAATATCGCAATGCTCAAATTGTCAAAAATACGACCACACGAGAAATTTTTGCACCACAGATCCGATATGCGTCAAATGCTCCGGTAAACACAAAACAATCGACTGCAAAATTGAAGCCAACGGTCAAATAAAATGTGCATTGTGCGGTGCTGCACACACTGCAAACTACATAGGTTGTGAGATATACAAGGCACTGAAAATAAAAAGATTTCCATCCCTCAGAGAAAATAGCCGCCAAGTTCCGGTAGCAGTAGCTCCAAACGAGACTCAAAACTTAAACAAAATTAAGACCGGCTTATCGTACACACAAGTAGCTAATGATAAGAATGAAAAGCTAATGAAAGAGAAGTAGTTAGTAGCTTGTGCTTAACAGACGTGTTTTGATTCTGCTCCGCATTTTGATTTAGATTAGCATTTGGCAATTAATTTGTCTATTGTCTTTTATCGTTAATAATATTTATTTTCTTTCCGGTGTTAATTGAATTTATAAATGAATTTATTTGTGGTGTATGGCTCATTTCACCCGTATAAATTTTGTACTTATCAATGTTTAATTATTTTTGGCAAGTACAACGCTTAAATTTGCCTTTCCTGTGTATTGAGTTCAATATCTTTCTTTTTTCCTGCTTTGCTCTCTCTTTAAAATAGTTTTTGCTATTTTAGTCTTTTTCTGTTTCCTTTTGCTCTCTATACAGTAGTGATTATTTTTAAATAACTGTATTTCCTCTTTTTTCTCTGGGAAAATATTATTATTCACCTTACTTTTCTCTTTGCAATTCTATCTCTGTCTAGCTGAGAGCGTCAAAATTCGGACTTAAGTCGTTGTGCTTTTTTTGCACAGTGTGTTGATAATAACAAACAAATTTTGAAAAAAAATTTAAAAAAAAAATTTTAACTCAAGTTTATTTTATTGTTATTTTATTTATTAATTTTATTTTTACTTACTTAAAATTTTTTTATCTTTTATTTTTTTAATTAAATTTTTTTTTATTTTTATTTATTTATTTTATTATTGATATTATTATTATTATTATTTTTTATTTACTTCTTTTTCACTTATTTTTATTTTATTTATTCATTTTTTTCCTATCTTATTTATCTTATTTTGCTTTTGTTTTATTTAATATCTTGTATCTATACTTCGCGCAAAATGAATTGCTGTATTCGGGCTTGCACCAACAAGGACAACTTTAATAGTGATAAGCTTAGAGGTGTCTCTTGTTGGATGTGCGATAACATCGCCCACCTTAATTGTGCTGGGTTGACTGGTCGCGACTATAACCGACTTTACGGTACTGCTAAACCTGCATGTGGTGGCATCAGGTGGTCGTGCCCCACCTGCTTTAAACGCCACGGGGACTTCTCATTGATGTACCACCGTATGCGAATTAAATACCAAAAACTTAAGAAACTATTCACTGAGCTAGCCTCAGAGTTTGATGCTGGGTCAAAAATGTTTTTGGAGTACTCTTTCGACTTGACTCCAACGGCTAATGCAGTACAACTGCCGCCATTATCCCCTCATAATCTTCCGCCTACAACAGCGCCACTTATTTCTTTTTCGTCTCCTCAACCCCCTTCTTCACAATCCCCTCTAACTTGTTCTACTATTTCTTCATCTGTCGCTTTGAACTTTCCATCCACTACTTGTTCGTCCTCCTCGATTCCTTGTCCTACTTCTGTAACTTCTGCTTTATCTTCTACTAAAGTCTCTAACTCCTCCCGTACTTTGTCACCCCCTAAGAATTCTTCTCAGTCCAATACTGCCTCTACTCCAGTGCCATGTATTTTGAAGGTGTTGGATCCTCGTAAACATATTTTTATTTCCAGGTTGGATAAGGAGACAACCTGTGACGACGTTGCACGCTATATATCATCAAAAGCATGCAACACTTCGAATATTAATATTCATAACTTTAATTTTTCTAGCCCTAGAGAAGGCTATTCTTTCAAGCTTTCAGTTGGTATTGAAGTATTTTCTGTCATTTGTGGCGCTAATTTCTGGCCTGCACATATGGTGGTCCATGAGTTTATTCCTAAGAAAAAAACTAGGCTTTCGCAGGTAACCTTACCAGTCACTGCTTCAGTTTCATCTTCTGCTTCTTCCACTACACTTTCAAAGTATTAGAAGGCTAGGCTAAAGTGTGAACTTTCTTCATTTTATCTTAGAAGTTTTTCTATCAGTTCTGTCATTATTGTTTTCGTTGAGACTTTGCTTCGCCGTGATTTTCTAAACTCTGAAATTTCCACCTCTACATTATTGGCTTAATTGAATTAATGCATAACTTACTTTCTAAACTTGTAATCTAAATTTTTGTTTGAATTGTCTATATCATTTTAGGTATTGAATTCTAAATTAAGTCTTAGATTTAGTTTAATATTGCATGTTTATTAGAGGCTGATGATGTTTTTGTCTGTAGCCAAATATTTAACACGTAGACATTAGCTTTGGTATAGCATGTTCACCAAAGAACTTAGCAATTAACACCAGCTGAGCCCAGTCTATATGACTGGGTGAATTTTGATGCCACTTGGGCCTGCCCCATGTGAGATCAGTGTGTGGTCATTGCGTACCTACTATGTCAATGAAAAAAAAAAAAAAAAAAATTACACCAAAAATGGCGAAAAGAATAAGAAGGAATAACTCACGAATCCAACCAATGAATACGCAAGTAGACTCATTGACATAAATACTGGCATTACTGAGATGAAAGACCCGATGAAACAATTGTTTCAACAAGTCACAAATATGATAAACGTCATAACAATCCTCATATCGAAGATGGACAAACGAAATGGAAACTAAATTAATGATCATAACTTGGATCATAACGGACTGAAAAACCATATTGACGAACTACAAATACTTTTTCATGACAACAGCATTGACATAGCCCTAATCTCGGAGACACATTGCACAAACAAACACTTCCTATAAGTTAGAGGGTACAAATTGTATACCACAAACCACCCCGATGGCACAGCGCACGGTGGAACAGTCATAATTATTAAGCATTGTATGAAGAACGACGAGGTTGAGCCTTATCAGCAACTACATACAAGCGACGAACATTCAAATTAATGATCTCGTAGAACCACTCATAATATAGCCCACCAAATCATAATATTACAGACACAGAATATAAGAATTTCCTCAACGCTTCATTGCAGCCGGTGATTACAACGCGAAACACACTATGTGGGGATCGAGGCTATCGAACAAAAAAGGCAAAAATCTCCTCAACGCTATGCAGTTCACACACTCTAAGCACTTGAGTACAGGCGAACCAACTTATTGGCCAACAGACATTAATAAAACGCCTGACTTGATAGATTTTTCCATCACAAAGGACCTGGACATTCGGAAATGTAAAATCTTATCACGATTCGAACAACAACAGAACTGACTGGCATACTTATAAGGAATACATTGACATTAATTTAATGACCAACATCCCTCTTAAATCATATGAGGACATCGAGTCAACGATAGTATTCCTGAATGACACAATTATGAATGCAGTCATACAATCGACACCAAAAAAGAAGCAGCAAAATTGGACATTCTACACACAACCTCAACTACGACGACTATTAAATAAAAAATGTAAACTACGGAAAACCTGGTCAACCACAAGACCTTCTGACTCAAAAAGACAGTACAACAAGGCAACTAAAGAGGTTAAAAAAATGATTCAGGTATTAAAAAACAAACAATTAACATCATATATCAAGAGCTTAACACCCACGAGTCAAACGGACTACTCTTTATGAAAAGCTACTAAAGGATGGACAAATAAAAGTAATCATCAAACTCCTCTAAAAATGGAAAACTGGTTATGGGCAAAGTCGATCTTGGACAAAGCTAAAGTATTAGCGGACTATTTCGAAAGGGTTTTTATAGAAGTCGCCACCAACTCAGATGTTCCACAGCTGAACACAGATATTAGCAGAGGTTCAGAACATATAAAACATGAAAAGACCACCATAGGAGAAATAAGAAAATGCATTAATAATGACATAAAGAAAAAAAAGTCCCTTGGATATGACAAAATAAATGGGAAACTCCTGAGAGAACTACCTGTAAAAGATATAGAATGTCTAAGAAACATCTTTAACGCTATGTTCAAACTAAACTATTTTCCGAGAGTCTGGAAAGTAGCTGAGATTATTGCGATCCCGAAACCAGGCAAAGACGCATCAAAAGCAGAGTCTTATAGACCAATCAGTCTACTCCCTGTAATCTCAAAAATCTTCGAAAAGATATTAAGAAGTAGACTATTGCCACTACTAGAACGCAGGCACATTATTCCAAATCATCAATTTGGTTTTCGAAGAAGTCACTCAACGATACAACAAGTGCACAGAGTTACGCACAAAATTCTAAATGACATTGACGATAATAAATTTTGTATTCGACTCTTCTTGGACGTGGAAAAAGCTTTTGACAAAATTTGGTATAAAGGACTCAAATGGAAATTGAACAATATATTAGCCCATCTATTAACATCATATATCAGAGGTAGATACTTCTTAGTTAAATACTCAGACGAATACTCAACCCTTAGGGTAATAAATTCAGGAGTTCCACAGGGAAGTGTGCTAGGACCTTTATTATCTACCCTATACACAGCAGACATACCATATCCCACTCACAATTTGTCGATGATTGCAACTTTCGCCGATGACACAATACTCCTAAGTGCTCATAAAAACATAAATACTGCAACATCCATGTTGCAAGTAGACTTTAATAAAACACTTGACTGGCTTAGAAAGTGGCATATTAAAGTAAACAAAAACAAAACAGTACAAGTTATATACACTACTAAGACTAGATTCACACCAATCCATATAAATATTGACGGAGACGACGTAACTATTCAAAAAGAAGCCAAGTACTTAGGATTGTATATTGACAGTAAACTAAACTGGAAACACCATATACAAAGAAAGCGTGACCAAATCAAAATGAAAGTAAGACAACTGCACTGGCTGCTCAAACCAAATACAACCATTTCACTTGAAAACAACCTCCTAATCTATAAGACAATTATTAAACCAATTTGGACATATGGAGCCGAAATATGGGGAGTTGCCAAAAAATCAAATATAAAGTTAATCAAGAGGCAATAATAAAAATTATTCGCACCATCACAAAAGCCCAATGGTATATCACCAACACGGACCTTCATCGAGACCTAAGAATTGCGACAGTAGATGAGGAAATAATCAATTTAAGCAGAAAATACCAAACCAAACTTTTCCAGCATTCGAACGATGGTGTGAATAAATTACCAATAGATGAACTAACTCGGCAACGTAGGCTAAAAAGGGTGAGACCAGTGGACCTCACATAACACATTACTTCATTACATTACTTACTCATTGTTAATTGGTGTTATATTTAATTGTTTATTTATTTTTAAAATACATGTATTGTTAAATTCCAGTCACAACACGACTTTACAAACTGATTGTAAAATTGAAATTCACCCACTTGTCCTAAATATTAATCTGTACAATAGTCGATTTATTTTTCTATAATAGACAATGTACTCTTCTTTTGGGAAAATAATAATAGAAAAAAAAAGAAGTTGCTTCTGTACCACTGTCGTTTTCAGTCGTTTCGTATTGTGAGAGAAGTTCGAACCTATTTGTATATGTCGCCCTTAGCCAGTACTTTTTTTTTCATAATTAAGTTATAACATTTAACGCAGTAAACTGCATAACACATTTGTCGAATTAAAAAAAATAATGACGTTAAGTGGTTTTTCAGTGTGTTTGTGTTGTCGTTTGTGTTTTGCTCCTACTTTTTTGCTATTGTTATTTTGTTTGGAAGTGTTGTTGGGATAGAGCTTACTACGGTTACGTTTTATTTTTGTCTCTTGTGGGTTTTGTTTGGTTGAATTTGGTACTTGCGTGTTTGATGTTATTTCTCTGATCAATGATGTTGCCGAAGAGGGGGAGCAAACTCTCATTGTAGTAGAGAAAGTTGACGTGGTCGTTGTTGTGAATAGTGAGATATCAGCTGATGTCTGTGTTGTGGTTGTTGTTGTTGTCGTTGGCGGAAAAGAGGGGAGTGGCGTCGTTGGTGAAGCGCATTGTTCACTCCACGGCAGAGGCTTCATATTACCTGCAGCCCTAGAACAGCTGATAGTTAGTTGAGCGGTAGAGCGAGAGGTTGCGTTTGTTTGTGTTGGAGATGCTTTATTGTTCTCACTTTGTACGTGTGGAACTGTTAGATGTATTGCGGGGGAGCATGAACTCTCACTAAATTTTCGGAAAGTGATACTTGGTTAGAGACACTGTTGTTGTTGCTGTTGTTTGAGTAGTTTGAGGATGTGATATGGTAGGCGTTTTTGTTGTTTGTGGTGACAGCTGTTAGAGCATGGGGTACGCTCATAATGATTTTTAATGGTTGCTGATGCTGATTTTGCGGGCTGCGCGCAGCCGGGGGACTGCGTTTAATAGGCATTCCTGAGCCCAAAACAGCCTTTTTTTATGTTATTGTTGGTAATTATTTTGCCTTTGTTTTACTTTTTGTTTAGTTAAATTCAGAGTGCGAGAGCAGACGATCAATCGACTAAACACTTCAATTGCTCCGAATCGGATGAGATCAACACATTACGATAGACATAATGCTAAGAAAATGCGATGACGACAGAGCTATTAAAAAATCCAATAATCAATCTACTAATCCAAATACTAATTATTCTAATCACCCAAATAATAATGGGAATGAACCATCGCAACAAACCAATTATAATCAACATAGAATCGATTCCATTCAATCACGGAATACACAGAAAATACCAAAAACATGGAAGTCGAAACACGACAAGTGGCACCACAGGAATATGAGGTAAATTTTTATCGCCTCGACCTAAAGATTACCCATAATAAGTATTACAATAGGGAAAAGAAGAATCAGGTGTTTAAAAGGCACTGGTTCAGCAGAAGTCGTCGCTGTCTTTTATCCCTGACTTGCTAACCGATTGCTGATTTGTCTTTACTCAACATAGCTTTGTAAATTTACGGCGTTAAGAGACATTTTTGGAGCGATAGACTTCTTTTTTACATTTTTATATGGCCAATAACGTTTAATTATAGAAGTACTTTAAATTTTAATTACTTCGCAAACAGCCCTTTTCGCCTTTTCTGAGTTAAAGATCTAGCCAACAATTAACATATCCTCCATACCACTCATCTGTTAAATAAATATTAATATAAATGTTAAACATTAAACAAATAAATATTAATACTAACGATCCCAATTTTACCGTTGCTTTTGAAAAATGAAAAGATATTATAACAAATTCACCTATTCTGTGGTACACAAGTTTTAAAAAAAATTCACCATAACAACTGATTCAAGCAACTTTTCAATTGGGACCGTTCTTTCTCAGGAAGGACACCCAATTGCTTTCGCATCGAGAAAGCCCGAAACCAATACGCTACGGTCGAAAAATAATTGCTCGCAATTGTATTGGTGGTGTAGTACTTTCGACCAAACGTGTTCAGCTCAGATTTTAACCTAGAAAGCGAACATTAGCCATTAAAGTGGCTTACGACAAAGTACACTAGCAAGGACATAAACCCCAGACTAAAAGGATTACTAGTCAATCTAGGCAAGTGCACATTTAACCTAGAATATATAAAAGGAAAAACGAATACCATAGCCGACTTTTTAAGAGGAATAAGAAACGATGAAAAAACACAATCGTTGAAATGAAAATGGATTTCAATGGATTATATTCTAGAAGACGGTGCATTCTTAAGAAGAAGATTTTAACTTTCACATACAAATTTTAGAAACGGTAGTAAACCAATTTCCAATCCAGGATAACATTTATCGCAGTATACTGCATAACAAATTATTCGGATTATAAAAGTTATAGTGTCAAAAATTAGACTAAGACTAGGGTGATTATGATGCCAGTTTCGTCGGAAACGCAATTACAGAGAAGGCTGATTTCTTCTTATGGGACATCATGCGGGTGTATCCTCTTCAGTCTACGCCTTGTTAAGATATGGGTGAGGGAGGACGCTAGCGGATTTGGGTGCATCAAAAGTCTTGATTGATAGCGGCTGCTGTGAGAATTAATCACCTCCATAACAGTTGGCACGGAGAGATCCCTGTGCAGCGTGGTTTTGTAGACGTACAAGAGCGCCCGTCAATCTTCTGAGAGCCTTGTTCTGACACGCCTGCAATCTTCTGATGTTGTAGGCAGCAGTAGTGCCCCAGTAGTGCGATATGGTGTAACGCCAAGCAGGTTCCAGTAATTGCTAATAGATGAGCCTTTTATTAGATAAGGATAACTTGTTCGAAGGGCGGAGGAGGCACTCTTGTTTCTTCACCTTTTGGTAGCACGGCGCTATAACTACCTTTGTGTGTACACGCCATGTAAGACGCTTGTCGAGGATCAGAGCGAGATACCGGATTTGCTCCATTTGCGGAATGATGCTTGAGTTGTATGACACAACCGGACAGACGCCTTGCCTTAATGCGAAGGTGCAGTGAGCTGATTTCTCAGAGTCTAGGGCTATGTTCCAGCGCCTGGCCCACGAGTGGAATCTATCTAAGTAGCTGCACAATTTCGTACGCATAAGTAGCGATAACCGAAAGCTCATCCCTGGTTGTCGGCATATCAGATGTGTATAGGGAGTAGAGGACCGGAGCTATGGCACTCCCCTCCGGGGCACCGCCTCTCATGTGCCTGATGGTGAAAGTTTTGTCTCTTGCCACCACGGAGAAGGTGCGTCCATGGAGAAAGCTTCGCATTAGTACAAACTGTTTGCCAGGCAGGAGCACTTTTATTTTATGCAGAAGTCCATCGATACAGAGCATATCGAATGTTTATTTGACGTCTAAGAAGACTGCAGATATTGTTTCGTGTCAAACGCAGTTAGTATGTGATTAACGACTCGATGCAGTTATTCAGGCGTGCCATACTGCGGTCTAAACCCAAATTGCTGATCAGGAATGGCTTCTTGAATACCCCGCACCCCCAACAATTTGCACAATCGTCGCACACTTCCAGTGTATGGGAAAATGACAGATCCGCAGCACGCTGTTGAACAGCAGCGTCAGGAACAACACTGCCTACCAAGGGAGGGCTTTCACTACCTTGTTGTCGATACGGTCAGGTCCGGGGCTCTTCTTAGATTAGGAATATGGAATATGTCGACCTTCCTGCAGCAATTGGTCGAACCCCCTTAAACATGCTCCGTAAGAAAGACGGCACGTGGAGGCCATGGGGAGACTATCGAGCTTTGAACGCACAAACCATGCTGGATCGCTATCCTTTGCCGTGTTTGAGTGACTTCACCAGTAACCTTATCGGTAAAGTTATATTTTCGAAGATCGAAGATCGATCGAGGCTTTTCACCAAGTGCCTATTTGCGAGGAAGACATTCCGAAAACAGCCATAACAACACCTTGCGAATTGTTCGAATTTAAATTCCGCACATTTGGTCTCTGCAATGCTGCGCAAACATTTCAGCGATTGATCAACGAAGTTCTGCAAGGTTTGGATTTTGCCTTTCCATTCATCGACGACAACTGCATAGCTTCCGTATCGGACAACCATCTTGTGATCAACTTTGCCAAATGCGAATTCAGTAAAAGCGAGATCAAGTCTCTTGGACACCTGGTCAACGCTCAAGGAATCCAGCCTCTACTGGAGAGACAAGACGTTATCGAATAAACCGACGTTCCTAAACCGACGTTGGTGAAAGATCTCAAAAGCTTCATAGCGATGACCAACTTTTACCGCAATTTCATACCACCTCACTTTACAGAAAATGATTCCAGGCAATAGAAAGTACGACCGTACGCCTCTAAGCTGGGATGCTGAATCCGAACAAGCCTTCAATCAGTGCAAGAAGGAACTGAGTAACGCGATGGTATTAGCTCAATTAGTCTTTCATACCGACGCGTCTGTCACATCTGTCGGCGCAACATTTCATCAAGACTTCAACCGTCATTTGCGACCTTTAGGGTTGTACTCTAAGGAGTATAAACTTATGTCTGGTCTCTTTGAGAGCTACCACACGAATGCCCCTTCCATTTATTAAATACTTAAAACTATATTGCATACACAGCTTATCTTACTTGCTACTGTTATACTCCTATGTTTGCTTAGTTGCTATATTTACATACTACTGTACTATACTTACATACTACTTTACATGCTATACTTATACACTACTACAATTCGGCCGTCCTGACTATGAGGGTCTCCCAGCCCTCGCTGTCATGCTTCTTGTTATTCGTCTATTATCATTTATTTCTATTATTTTAACATTTTCCGTTTTCCTTGTTTGATCATTTGAATTGACATTCGGAACTTTGGGACAATTATTTTTAAGAACTATTTCTTTATTGTTAGAGGACGAATTATTACTTGTATTATTATCTGGCTTTGCTTTGACTTGTAACCACGGTCTCATATTTTGTACTGCCCAAATACCTTGATATGGCATTTGCGTCTGTTGAAAACTCTCAACATCTTCTACACAGTACCTATCGTTTTCAAGAACTTTTAAAATTCTATATGGACCTTTAAATTTAGGTATCAACTTACTTGAAACACACGTAGTTGAGTCAAAGTTCGTTATCATAACATAGTCGCCTTCTTTGTATGTGTTCGGTCTTCGACGTTTTGAGTTCACGTAGGATTCATTATAACTTTGTGTTTTTTTCTGTACCTCTTGTGCCTTACTTCTTATGTCCTTTACATTTCTATCTTTACATTGTTGCATTTAGAATTTTTGTCCAACTCCGAACAACATCACGCTAGGGTGTTGATTAATGCTTCTGTGTACCGTATTATTTAGAGCATACTCTACTTCTGCCAGTAACTTATTCCATTGTTGTTGTTTTTCTACATTTATCAATTTGCTTATTATTGCTCTCAGGTTTCTATTTGTTCTTTCTACATGCCCGTTTGCTTCCGGTGATCCTGTCGCTTCTTTTATGTGGTCAACATTGCTTTCTATTAAAAAGTCTTCAAATTCGTTTGACGTAAAGCAACTTCCTTTGTCTGAAACGATATGGCTTGGTGTACTATATGCCCTGAAATAGTCATTTAACGCAATCACAGCTTCTTTCGATTTCGTTGTCTTGGATGGGCAGTTTAGACAGCGTGTACTAGCCATGATCCATGATCTATCACACTCAGGCGTCCGTGCGACCACCAAACTAATGACCGACAGGTTCGCTTGGCCAGGAATAAGAAAAGACGTCAGCACTTTTGTTCGATGTTGTCAAGCTTGCCAACGTGCTAAGGTACACCGCAATCATCACCGGCCAAATACCTACCGCCCGACCAACGCTTTTCGCACGTCAACATCGACATCGTTGGTCCATTTCCATTGTATGAGGGACAACGATATTGCTTGACAATGATTGACCGATACACTCGCTGTCCTGAAGTTGTTCTAATTCCCGACATGACAGGTGAAACCGTCACAAGAGCCTTGTTATCGCATTGGGTATCGAGATTTGGAGTTCCGGCGCGATTAACATTAGCCTGCGGTAGGCAATTCGCCGAACTCATGTTTGCCACTGGAACGACGCATCTTCGCACCACCCCTACCATCCACAATTTAATGGACTAATCGAGAAATGGAACGGCACTTTTAAAGCACCTGTGCCACGACGTCAGCAGATGGACTCATTTCATGCCAACTATCTTGCTTGGTCTGCGAGTTGCTTTTAAACCGTATATCATCAGTTCACCGGCCATGCTAGTTTACGGTACTACGCTGAAAATGCCAGGCGAATTATTCTTAGCACCCAAGGCCTTAGAACCGTCCAGCCAAAATGTAGCTGATTTTCTAAGAGCCATGCACAAATTGCGTCCGACTGCGTTCATCGTCACACGTTTTCGTGCGCAACGATTCTGTTCGACCATCGCTTTCGTCACCCTATGACGGACCGTACTCTGTGTAAGAGAAGTCGGACAAATTTTTGAAAGTGCTAGTGGAATAGAGCGTCATATTAGATCGACCCATCAGGCAACACAATAACTTTGAAAAGAAACATTTGATAGACTAAAGACAGTTCGTATTTGAAGGGTCAATCTTAGGCGATTTTTGCTATGGTACACACCATTCAAAAGCGCTGCAAAATGAGTTTTCAACTGTGAAAACCCAACAAATGGTTTTAGTTTTACTGGTATTGGAGACTTACTTAAATTACATTTAAAAGAAAACAAATTCATAACAATTAGTGAAGAGTGAAGTGAATTTATCTAAATTTTATTAGTGATTTACATTCGCCCGTATTGCCGCTGGCGTTTATGTTGAAAAACGACTCAAAAACGACAAGTTGGCATTCCGTTGTCGTTTTGGCTGTCGATCGACGAAATTCGGTATTCTCTAACTTGTGACGAGTAGAAAAGCGACTGTGAAATATTCGTATTCTGTCGTCAGCATTTGTGGTGTCGACGCTGAAGTGTAGTGAAAATTAAGATATATGAAAATAACAACGATGCGATAATTCGCAATTTTGGTTTCAGAAATGGAACAAATTCCTGAATATGCTAAATGTATAATTAGGCATAAAAATAAATGTTTCTGGAAACAATTAGCAGAAAAATAAACCCGCTTAGACCTCCAGTCCGTGATCGTCGCGGTTGACACAAAGTAAATAAATAAATAATACAACTAAATTTTAAAATTAATTCAATAAACATTAAAATTTAGTAAATAAAAATTAAGATAAATTAGTATTAAAGGTTTGGAGGACTTGAAATTTATAGTAAAAAATGGTTGTGACCAAAAATCTGAAGCCAGAGAAACAGGAGGAGCCGCCTATAAGCAGATGCCTTTGTCACCGTTGGCAGAAGCGGTGGAAAATTAAATGCAATTAAAAATAAATCCAATAGGAGATATTGCAGGATTCGGTGAAGAAATTGAGGTGCTGGCTGACTATTGGCGAAGAGATGCCTAATATAAATTGTGAAAGTGGCGAAAATATAAATAAAGCGTCTGCTGTCCACGATACCGACAATGACGAAATAACCACCCCACTTCAACAAGTTAATAAAACCGCTGAAAAAGAAAGTATTACATTATTGCCAAAAGCAAACTGAGGTGCAACACGAAAACGGCAATCGCTTGGCGTCCATTAAGGAGTATTTCGATATTTCTCGTTACCAAATAAAGAGGTTGCAAAGTGAAGAGGAACGCCTTGAAATTTATTACAAAAATACGAAAAATAACAAACCAAATTAGAGCAACGCTGCCAACATTTCATTTTTCTTTGGTGATAGTTTTCGACAATTTGTCATCGTCGTCTCGTTGACAGAAAGACGATTGTTAAAATATAAACGCCCACGGGAATAGGGCCGGTTAATATTAAAAGAATTTGTACACAAGGTCGACAGAATACAGTCTCCGAAGCCTTTTACTTATACGCGTTCTAAGAAGACATTTAGCTCGTCGTTTGAAATATGGAATTCTGTCATGCAAATAGCAGAATCCCAGGAATCAAATTGTTGAAGAGGTCCTTCTTTATGACACAAAAATGAAAGTGTTTACTCGATTGTGGTCATCGGACCGTTCTACTCGTATTTTAAAGACGACAGTAGAAACATAACCGTAAATCAGTATAGGATATTGACGGAGATTACGTAACTATTCAAAAGAAATTAGTACTTAGGGTTATTTATTGACAGTAAACTAAACTGGAAACACCATATACAAAAAAGCGTGGCCAAATCAAAACGAAAGCAAGTCAACTGTACTGGCTGCTTAATCCAAACTCAAGCATTTCACTTGAAATAAGCTCTTAATCTATAAGATTATCTATATATATATTATTAAATCAATTTGGACTTATGGAGCCGAAATATGGGGAGTTGCAAAAAAATTAAATATAAAGATAATCCAGATACAACAATCTAAAATTATTCGCACCATCACAAAAGCCCAATGGTATATTACCCACATGGACCTTCATCGAGACCTATGTATCATGACATTAGATGAGGAAATAGCCAAATTAAGTAGGAAATACCAAACCAAACTTTGCCAGCATTCGAACGATGGTGTGAATACATTACCAATAGAAGAAGTAACTCGGAAACGACGGCTAAAAACGGTGAGGCGAAGTGTGCGGCAGAGCGACATTCGATCAAATTGACAACTTCGTAAATTGTGTGCTGTGGCGAGAAATACATTTAGTACAATTGATCTTCACATGAGGCGAAGTGTATATTATTGAGAAAAAGTGAAGGTGTTAAGCGTGCCTTAACAGTTTGCAAGTCGATTACACTGAGATGGTGCGTATAGATTAAATGACAATCTATGACTACGCGTACTCCACCACCACGCAGAAGTGCTCATTTAAATCCATCTGTAGCCATGAAAGATGACGGCATGCAAGTTGCTCCATTGGGTGGAGAACAAGAGACTGATAGAATCCTTCAAACAGCACCTCCAGATTCAGAAGTGGACAACAAAAAGGCGTTAGCAGACCGTAAGATTGCTAAGGTCTTAAGAGTTATAGAAAGTCGTATACCCATGCTGGAGAAAGAGAGACGTGAACGTAAGATAAAGAACAGTTCTCTTACAGTTACGATGACAGCACATCAGCAGCAGGCATTGCAGCCACAATTGGCAATGACTCCGCATGTGATACAATACCGCCATGTTAAAAGGGTTCTTTAAATAATCAGTGCATTGCAGTGTACTCAGGTGACTCCTTTGTAACGCCGAGGCCGTATTTCCTAACAGATGGGAATCCAGCCGTCAGAGCCTTCTCGTGCGACACATGTGTGCCAGCAAATTGATTGACTTACCGGAATTCAACGGCAACCCTGAGGATTGGCCAACGTTTCATACAGCATTCACCTAATCAACGGCAGCCTACGGATATAATAACTTCGTGAACAACCAAAGGCTGCAAAAATGCTTAAAGGGAGATGCTCCTGAAGTCTTCAAATCATTGCTGATTC
>JAWNKX010000089.1:0-30161 GCA_035041755.1 Cacoxenus indagator | reverse complement strand
GAGAAAAGTAAGGTGAATAATAATATTTTCCCAGAGAAAAAAGAGGGAATACAGTTATTTAAAAATATTAACTACTGTATAGAGAGCAAGAAGAGCAAAGGGAGAGCAAAGCAGAAAAAAATAAATTGAACTCAATACACAGGAAACTTGGCAAAAATAATTAAACATTGATAAGTACAAAATTTATACGGGTGAAATGAGCCATACACCACAAATAAATTCACTTATAAATTCACTTAACACCGGAACGAAAATAAATATTAGTAACGATAAACGACAGTAGACAAATTAATTGTCAAATGCTAATCAAAATCGAAATGCGGAGCAGATTCAAAAACACGTCTGTTAAGCACAAGCAACCACAAGCGCTTTGTTATTTAGCAAAGTGTTGTTGTAAGACTGAAATCCACTTGTGCATAGTTTTATCAGTGTGCTAGTGAAGCGTGTTGTTGTCGTTGCTCGAACAGGAAGTGCATAGACCTTCTAAATACATAAGTGCTGTTTCAGGTACGGGAACATTTCTTAGTTCAGTAATTTTTACCGCACTTCGATTTTTTTTTTTGGAAATTTCTAATATAGTAATAAACGTTATATTAGTGCAAATATGTCAACGGGCAATAATACCAAGGTGTTTAAACTGAAAAATGAGGTATTTTTTTAAACAATTGCAAAATGCAAAAGACTGGTTGTATGCATATCCTATTGCTACATTCTTCTGACAGAAGCTAGTGTGCGCGAGCTACCTGTGGCTTCAATCAAATTGCACCTTAAAGATCTGGATCGCATACAAGCATCATTTGATGCGGCTCACGACAAGTTGGAGGGTCTCGATATAGATGAGATGGACAGTAATCTACGGAGGGACTTCGACTCGCAGCTCATGAGTGTAAGGGAAATCCTCCGCATCGAGTTGCACAAACACAATATAGCCGCTGTGCACAGTTCGACTTTACAACATAGCGCATCAGAGGAGCCGCAGTCAATTGTTGTTGTGTCTAAAGCAAGGTTACACTTACCGGAAATAAACACTTTCACGCATGTTTGACGGGACCCCGCTAGAGACTGTGCGTTCATTGGAAATACATGACGCTAACTATGATATTGCCTTAAGCCTTCTTAAAAGTCCATTTGATAATAAACGTCTCACCTTCAGGCACATATCAGAGATATTGGTTAAAAAGGGTTGAGGCGGTGTTGGCGGAGAGGCTTCGTGAGCTAGTGGATAAAGTGAATTGGAGTCTGCGGACTCAGCAGACGATGGGCACCAGCGATCAAATCGCTGACGTATTACCTCGAGGCACGGTGCCGTACTATAGAGAACATAGAGTAGGCTAAGGTATCCCAAGTACCTAACACGCAGATGAGTGCAAAGCCCACTTTGTCAAATGCTTGAAGGGAGTTTTTAGCGTATAGTTCCGCCAGCGTGGTTTCTGATAGCACAAGTCATCAGATATACGGCTGCCCTCAGTTTTCAGCTCTGTCTCCATTGCTCATATAGAAGGAAGCTAAAATGTTAGATTTGTGTTTAAACTGCTTGAAAAAGGGCCATCGATTGCAGACACATGGTAAATGTATGCATCCACATACACGGACAAATGAGTTCTTAATTAGCTTCACCGCCGTCATCGTGCCAACCATCACTGACAACCAGCCGAGCTTGAACCTTGGTACCTCGAACTGGAACATACCTTTAAATCTTTGTTTAGCTGACCCAGAATTCTTCAAACCGCAACGCATAGATGTCCTTATCGGAGCGAGTATCAGATTCGGCTCCATTCGGGACTGAGGTTAATAGAAAAAACTCGCTTAGGCTGGATCGTATCTGGCGGCGGGCTTCATGCTCGCAAATCATCATCTCTCATCACTCACACCGTTCCCGCCATAGGCATCGATTGTGATCCCCATCTGGAACAATTGGTGCATCGCTTTTGGGAAGTGGAGAGCTCTTTCGATCCCATCGTACGCGCAACTAAGAAGGAGTATGATTTCAGAGCTAATTATTCTCGTTTGGCCTACGGCGAGTACTCCGTTCGTTTGGCAATGCTGCAAGGCACTGATATGCTTGGTGACTCTCACCAACAGGCTTTGCATCATTTTCAAAATTTACAACGCAATTTGTTACGAAATCCGAATATATAACGGCGCAAACCATTGCTGGTCCGACCCAGCCGTGGTGCTAATCTGGATAAGAGAGGTACCTTCTCGGTTCAACGTCTTCGTCGCAAATCGCGTTTCCGCGAGTGGCACTACGTCCCTACTGCAGTGAATCGTGCTGATATTTTATCTAAGGGAGCGTCGCCTGTTGAATTGATTCGGTCTCCACTTTGGCCAAATGGTCCATCGGTTTTGCTCGACAGTATTGATGGCTGGCCTGAGACATGGCTACCTGTTCGCGACCTGCCTGAGGCACGTAAGAGAGTGTTTATCGTGTCGTCTCCATTTCCGGATTCTCTGGTGGGCTGCAAATACGTGAACGCCTTCTCTACAATGCGGCGAATATACCGCTACGTAGCCAAGTTCATTGCTCACGATCGCTCGGAAGGTGTTTCTGCATAACACCTGCGCATGGGCGCAATACTCCTGGTGCGTATAGATCAGAGGTTGCATATGTGAGTAGAGTACAAGGCTCAGAAGATGCATCACGAAGTCTGCACCTCTAGCAACATTTACTCGCTGTCGCCATTTCTTAGAGAATTCCGTCTTGGATTTTGAAGCTCGCTATCCTACTGTTCTGTCCAAGGGGCATCCATTGACGCATTCGATCATGACTCAATTTCACGAGGAAAATCTTTATTCGGGCCCGCAAACGCTCCTGGCTATTATACGTCTTCAATACTGGCCTGTTGGTGGAAGGAAGGCTGTCATTCTTGTAATCAGCTCTCTTGTCACCAGCACCCTTGCGCTGCTTCCGTAGACGGCCCCGCCTCCCGGAGCTCATTATGGCTGACTTGCCAATAGATCAAGTGACTCTCTGTCGTGCCTTTAACGTGACTGGTATTGATTACTGTCGCCCATTCTAGTACAAACCAGAGACTCGTACTAAGCAACCAGTCAAATGCTACATCAGCCTGTTTTTGTGCTTCGCTACGAAAGCAGTTCATCTTGAGCTAGTCAAGGATCTTTCAACTGCTGCCTTTATTGGCGCTTTAAAGCGCTTCATCTGTACGCCGCAAAAAATCTGATCAGACAACGCTACGAACTTCGTGTGAGCTAAAAACGGACTGGCCGATTTGCGACGCATATTTGAATGCGATCATCAGAATGCTGTTTTTAGGTTTGTCGTGACGATGGAATTGAATGGAGATGCATTCCCCCCAGGTCACCTCTTTCCGACGGTATTTGGGAGGCCGCAGTCAAGGCAGCCAAACATCATTTTCATCACGCCATAGGATCTTCAGTGCTAGGTTTCGACGAGCTGCGAACATTGGTGTGTCAAATTGCTGCCATCATCAATTCAAGGCCGCTCTTTCCTATCTCAGAGAGCCTTGAAGATCTCGAGGTCTTGACGCCCACGCATTTTCCTTTTTTTTTTTTTTTTTTATTTCCCAAAAGAAGAGCACATTGTCTATTACAGAAAAATAAATCGACTATTGGACTAATTAATATTTAGGACAAGTGGGTGAATTTTAATTTTACAATCAGTTTGTAAAGTCGTGTTGTGACTGGAATTTAACAATACATGTATTTTAAAAATAAATAAACAATCAAAGATAACACCAATTAACAATTATTAATTGGAAGTAATGTGTTATGTGAGGTCCACTGGTATCAACCTTTTTATTCTACGTTGCCGAGTTAGTTCATCTAATGGTAAAGCATTCACACCATCGTTCGAATGCTGAGAAAGTTTGGTTTGGTATTTTCTGCTTAAATTGATTATTTCCTCATCTACTGTCGCAATTCTTAGGTCTCGATGAAGGTCCGTGTTGGTGATATACCATTGGGCTTTGGGGATGGTGCGAATAATTCTTGATTGTTGCCTCTGGATTAACTTTATATTTCATTTTTTGCCAACTCCCCATATTTCGACTCCATATGTCCAAATTGGTTTAATAATTGTCTTATAGATTAGGAGCTTGTTTTCAAGTGAAATGTTTGTATTTGGTTTGAGCAGCCAGTGCAGTTGTCTTACTTTCATTTTGATTTGGTCACGCTTTTTTTGTATATGGTGTTTCCAGTTTAGTTTACTGTCAATACATAATCCTAAGTACTTGGCTTCTTTTTGAATGGTTACGTCGTCTCCGTCAATATTTATATGGATTGGTGTGAATATAGTCTTAGTAGTGTATATAACTTGTACTGTTTTGTTTATTTTAATATGCCACTTTCTAAGCCAGTGAAGTGTTTTATTAAAGTCTACTTGCAACAAGGATGTTGCAGTATTTATGTTTTTATGAGCACTTAGGAGTATTGTGTCATCGGCGAAAGTTGCAATCATCGACGAATTGTGAGTGCCATGTCCCACTCTGCTGTGTATAGGGTATATAATAAAGGTCCTAACACACTTCCCTGTGGAACTCCTGAATTTATTTCTCTAAGGGTTGAGTATTCGTCTGAGTATTTAACTAAGAAGTATCTACCTGTGATATATGATGTTAATAGATGTACTATGTTTTGAGGGAATATATGTTAAGTTTTCCTTTGAGTCCTTTATGCCAAACCTTGTCAAAAGCTTTTTTTTACGTCCAAGAAGAGTCCAATACAAAATTTATTATCCTCAATGTCATTTAGAATTTTGTGCGTAACTCTGTGCACTTGTTGTATCGTTGAGTGACTTCTTCGGAAATCAAATTGGTGATTTGGAATGATGTGCCTGCGTTCTATTATTGGCAATAGTCTACTTCTTAATATCTTTTCGAAGATTTTTGAGATTACAGAGGTAGACTGATTGGTCTATAAGACTCTGCTTTTGATGCGTCTTTGCCTGGTTTCGGGATGGCAATAATCTCACCTACTTTCCAGACTTTCTTAGATATTTTATAGCTTTTACAGGTAGTTCTCTCAGGAGTTTCCCATTTATTTTGTCATATCCAGGGGACTTTTTTCCTTTATGTCATTATTAATGCATTTTCTTATTTCTGCTATAGTGGTCTTTTCATGTTTTATATGTTCTGAACCTCTGCTTATATCTGTGTTCAGCTGTGGATCATCTGAGTTGATGGCGACTTCTGTAAAAACCCTTTCGAAATAGTCCGCTAATACTTTAGCTTTGTCCAAGTTCGTCTTTGCCCATAACCCGTTTTCCATTTTTAGAGGAGCATGATGATTACTTTTATTTGTCCATCCTTTAGTAGCTTTCCATAAAGAGTAGTCCGACTCGTTGGTGTTAAGCTCTTGAGATATGATGATAATTGTTTGTTTTTTAATACCTGAATCATTTTTTTAACCTCTTCAGTTGCCTTGTTGTACTGTCTTTTTGTGTCAGGAGATCTTGTGGTTGACCAGGTTTTCCGTAGTTTACATTTTTTATTTAATAGTCGTCGTAGTTGAGGTTGTGTGTAGAATGTCCAATTTTGCTGCTTCTTTTTTGGTGTCGATTGAATGACTGCTTTCATAATGGTGTCATTTAGGAACACTATTGCTGACTCGATGTCCTCAATATGATTTAAGAGGGAGATTTTTGCCTTTTTTGTTCGTTAGCCTCGATCCCCACATAGTGTGTTTCGCGTTGTAATCACCGGCTGCAATGAAACGTTGTCCAAGAGAGTTGAGGAAATTCTTATATTCTGTGTCTGTAATATTATGCTTTGGTGGGCTATATACAGCAGATATTATGAGTGGTCCTACGAGATCATTAATTTGAATGTTCGTCGTTTGGTTGTAGTTATGCTGATATGGCTCAAGCTCGTCGTACTTTATGCACTGCTTAATAGTTGTGGCTGTTCCACCGTGCGCTGTGCCATCGGGGTGGTTTGTGGTATACACTTTGTACCCTCTAACTTGTATGAAGTGTGTGTTTGTGCAATGTGTCTCCGAGATTAGGGCTATGTCAATGCTGTTGTCATGAAGAAGTATTTGTAGTTCGTCAATATGGTTTTTCAGTCCGTTTGCATTCCAAGTTATGATCCTTAATTTAGTTTCCATTTTGTTTGTCCATCTTCGATATGAGAATTGTTATGACGTTTATCATATTTGTGACTTGTTGAAACAATTGTTTCATCAGGTCTTTCATCTTAGTAATATCAGTTTTTATGTCAATGCGTCTACTTATGTATTCATTGGTTGGATTCGTGAGTTGTTCCTTCTTATTCTTTTCGCCATTATTGTTGTCATTCTTCTCATTAGCTACTTGAGCGTACGATAAACCGGTCTTAATTTTGTTTAAGTTTTGAATCTCGATTGGAGCTATTGCTACTGTCTCAGCCGGAACTTGGTGGATAATTTCTCTAAGGGATGGAAATCTTTTTATTTTCAGTGCCTTGTATATCTCACAACCTTTGTAGTTTGCAGTGTGTGCAGCACCGCACAATGCACATTTTATTTGACCGTTGGCTTCAATTTTGCAGTCGATTTTTTTTTGGGTTTGCCGGCGCATTTCACGCGCATCGGGTCTCTGGTGGAGACATTTCTCGTGTGGCCGTATTTTTGACAATTTGAGCATTGCGATATTATGCGTTTATGGTGTGGGGGCTCGAAAATGATTTTCGTGCCCGGGGGCTCGAAAATGATTTTCGTGCCCTAGGTCGAGAAGTTTATTTTTTATTTCGTTAATGTCAGTGGCGTGGTACATATTCCTGTGCACTACTTTAAATCCACGATCTTCCTTCTGTTTGAACGTGTAGTATTTCTTTCTGTGCTCTTGCAGCATCTTAATAACTCTGGAGTGACTGTTAGAATCTTTTGTTGGTATTCGAGGCTCATTATTCTGCAGCGTTTTTAAAATGTAATTATGTTTAATTACATATTTTAGAGCATTGCTAAGAACGCTAATTTGTTCGACGTCTTGAACATATATTGGTGGTGGCTTAACCGATTTGATATTTTTTTGTGCTGGCAAATTTGTTGCATCGGAAACACTTTCCGCACCACTGTTCGCTTGATTGTCATCGTCTTGAGAGAGGAGAGCGAACCTGTTGGTTGTGATTGGTGCGCTTATCCAGTATTATTGCAGTATTGTTTGCGTTCCGTTACATTGGCTTCGTGTTCTTGCTTGCGCTCGTGCGACCTTTCTCATCGCGCGCGTCCGCTGAACCTCGTAATGGACCTCCGAAGCCTCCTCCACTAGGATGTTAATCGGTATCTTCCCTGCAATGAAAAGAGCAGCATCTTCTGAAACCGTACGGAAGGTGCTGCATACCCGTAAGGCCGCCAGGAGGTATGTGGAGTCGAGTCCTCTGCGATAGCTCCTTATGGCCATAGCCTTAACCCAGATTGGGGCTCCATACAACATTATAGATTTAGTTACCCCTTGGAGTAACATCCGTCGTCCTTGCCGGGGTCCACGAGAGTTGGCCATGATCCTGCTTAGGGCTCTGCACGCCGCAGCGGCCTTTTGGTTTGCATACGCAAGTTGCTACTTAAAACATAGTCGCATATCCACCAACACCCCGAGGTATTTAATGGACCTCTTTGACACGATGACAGTTTCGCCTACTTGCACCCGAGCCTGTTCCACTCTTTCCGACTACTGATGAGCACGGCTTCCGTCTTGTGTTCGGCCAGCAGCAGCCCGGATGTCCGTAGCCACTCGTAGACTCAGACATGGCATGTTGCACAATCGCTCCACCTCGCTGATTCTTTTGGCTACTCCCACAATGGCAATGTCGTCAGCAAATCCAACAATCTTGACATCACTCGGCAAAGCTTGTTTAGGCACTCCATCGTACATAATGTTGCACAGAGTGGGTCCTAGGACCGATCCCTGCGGGACGCCTCCGGTTACATTATACTGTGTGACACCCTCGTCTGTGTTGTAGAGGAGTATGCGTTCGGTGAAGTAGCTCCTTATGATATCAATAAGTTGTTAGGGACCCGAAAGGAGCCGAGAGCTTTTAACACCTTGTCCCACCTCGCCCAGTTGAAGGCATTTTTAATGTCTAGGGTCACTACAAGGCAATATTGCTTTGTACCTCCCTTCCATCGCGTACCATCGATTTGCGCCTTAGCTGTATTGGTTAACTCCTCAATAGCGTCTACATTGGTTTTCTTGCTAGTGAACCCGAACTGCATAGAAGACAGGCCACCACAACTCCGCACTGCGGCCACGATCTTGTCGCATATTATTCTCTCGAGAATTTTTCCGGCGGAATCGAGGAGACAGATGGGCCGGTACGAGGAGTGTTCCCTTGGATCCTTGTCCGCTTTTGGAATCAACACTAGTTGTTGTATTTTCCACCTTGCCGGAAAGACCCCGTCGCGCAGACATTGCATGTCCACCCTGTTGAAAGTGTCAGGGAGCAGAGTTGCCGCCTTTAGTACGAAATTTGTCACCAAATCGGGACCAGGTGATTTCGAGTTCGCTATCCTACGAGCTGCATGGCAAATCTCTTCTTGGCTTACTAGATAAAAGCCATTATTATCATCCAGTGCTGTGCTGGTGTACCTCTCAGTAACGTCTCTCTGTTAGGGAAACAGGGTCGCCACTATATGTGCCATTTCCAATGGTTCGGTATGCACTGTTGATCTTGGTGCTTTTATTTTCTTTACCACGATCCGGTATGCTCATCCCCAGGGATCGCGGTCAGCCTCATCACATGGACCAAAAAGCAACGCCTTTTACTTTAGCGAATCGCCACTTTTAGCTCTTTCCGCCTACGCTTGAGTAAAAGCTGCAACTCGAAAGCCTTGCTCGCAGGCATCTCTCACGGGCCGTTGCTATTTCGTCGTTTCTCCAGTAGGCTGTCTCATGGTGTCTCTTATACCTGCGTCTGGTCTGCATGCTGGCATTGCACGCGGCTTGGACCCGAGTAATCAAGACTTCAGTGAGACCTATGATGGACCCGCCTCCCTGTCGAGAGAACGTATGTCCTTAGTCCGAGTTTGCCAAGACGATATCAAGTATGGTGAATGCATCCAGTAGAGATTTTTCAATTCTGGTGGGCCAGCCCCTCTCGATCGCCAATACATTGAATTCGCCCGCAATGACAGTGAAGTGATGTAATCTTGCATCCTCGGCGAGTTTGTCAAGCATTGCGCCTTATTCTTCCAAGTTGGTGCAGATAGCAGCTGTAGATCCATAGGTCCCCTATCTTGACCTGAACCAAGCCTTTTATCGGGACTGTTGTTCCGCAGCGCATTTTGGTAGATCCGAAACACTCAAGCATTGCCTTTTTTGATGAGTCTGCGCACCAGTCCGGGGGGGGGGTGGCCACGGCATGGTTCGCTAAGTATGGCAACGTCGATTTTGAGCTCGTGCGCTGATTGGGTTAGTAAGTCGTTGGCATCCGCGCAGTGGTTTAGATTCAGTTGTAAGAATCTAATTTTTGTTTTTCCTTAGACGTCCGCAATTCTCAACTACAGGAAGGCAACCCCGGCTGCCTGCTTGATGGTTTGTGTCCTTGCCTTTTGCTACGCATATAAAGCACTTTGGCAATGAAGTGCAGACGTTTGCCTTGTGGTTGGCCTCTCCGCATTTAAAGACAGACCTGTTGCCACTTGTTCTGGACCCTCAAGACTTGAACATCCTGTGGTGCTGCCGTGTCTATTTTCCCACTATTTTCGATCTTCTCCAGCGACTTACTCTCTACCGTAGATTGCTGGATTGTGTGTGTGTGTGTGTTTATGTCTGTATGTGTGTGTGTCTGTGTGTGTGTGAGTGTGTGTGTGTGTGAGTGTGTGTGTGTGTGTGTGTGTTTTTATTTTATTTTATTTCAAAAGAGCTTAACCTTACACGATCGCTCTACCCTATGGTACCGCCGATGATAGGGTGCGCGCCGGCACCCGGTTAGCCGGCTCCGTGCTGCCTTCGTGTCCTTTCCAGGCATCTCAGTGCTTTCATAATTTCCGCTGTGTAGTCGGAAAGAACATGCCCGTTTTCTACACTGTGGTACCCAGACTGGTGCGCCATATAACATAATGGATCTCGTCACCCCTTGGAGTAACAGTCTTCGTCCTTGTCTTGTTCTCCTTGTGTTGACTAACATTCTTGAAAGTGCCCTGCATGATTCCTCCGTTTTTTCCTGGATCATTTGACAATCTCACTTAAAAGAGAGTCGGTAATTCAAGGTGACACCTAGGTACACTATCGCTCGTTTAGAGACAATTGACGTTCCGGCTACTATTACCGTCACATGCTCCACGCTCTTTTGGCTTGATATAAGGAGAGCCTCTGTTTTTCTTCGGCCAGATTGAGATCAACTGACCTCAGACCGTTTTGGGTACTTTCGATTGCCACGTTTGTCATGCGCTCCACATAGCGAACATCCTTAGCCACCGTCATAATGGCAATATCATCAGCAAAAGCAACAATTTTAACATTGCTGGGCAGATTCCATTGCATCACGCCATTGTACATAATGTTCCAGAGAAGGGGTCCAAGGACTGAGCCCTGGGGCACCCGCCCGTTACACCATGGCATTGTTGTCCTTCGCTAGTGACGTATAGCTTACGTAAGTAAGCTGGTACTACAAAGTTGCTAAGTGCTCCTAGAATCTCGTGCCAGCTTGCGTGTTAAAGGCGTTCTTCACCTCCAAAGTTACCACTAAGCAATACTTTTTAGTACCACCTCTCCATCTAGTGCCTTCAATTGCCTTCTGCGCAGTTGACGTTAGTTCTAGTATAGCATCTACAGTGGATTTCGCTTTGCTGAATCCAAATTGTAACTGCGACAAGCCACCTGGTTGCTCCAATGCTGCCTCAATCCTATTGCAAATGATCTGTTCGAGGATTTTTCCCGCAGTATCCATTAGACAGATAGGCCGGTATGACGATGGAACGTCGGGTGGTCTACCTAGCTTCGGGAGCAGGACAAGTCTCTGCTTCTTTAATCGTGTTGGATAAACTCCGCTTAGGAAGCAATTGCCGTATAGCTGCGCCAACTGTTCCATTCTAATTGCAATGGCAATCTTGAGTACGTTGTTGGAGATGCCATCTGGGCCAGGTGCTTTGCGGTCCTTTATCTACCTTGCCGCTGACAGAGCCTCAGTCTCGTAGACTGGATCAACCGGCATATCACTTCCCTGGTTACAGGTAGTGATAGTGGGTAGTGGCTCCTGTTAGGTAAAGAGCGTGGACACTATTTGCAGCGTCTGCCCTTGATCCTGGGGAGTAGTTGCTGAAAAGGAATTTATCTCCTTCGTCACTATCTTAGACGCTTTTCCCCATAGGTCTCTGTTGGCGTCATCGCATAACTCAATAAAGCCACGCCTTTTACTGGAGCGAATAGCTTTTTTCAGCGCCTTACTCTTGATTTGGTAATGAAAGTGTAAGTTATCGTACCTATCAGTACAATGGGCTCTCGTCTGCTGTCGTCTTGCTTGGTTTATGGTGTCGGTTGTATCGGCGTCTGAGCTGCATGCTCGCATTGCATGCATATTGAACCATCTACATAACAGTTTCAGTATCTTCGTCCACATTCCCCGTAAGCTCGAAGTTGGGCATTGTAGATATGAATGCCGCTGAGTTTAGGGTTCCCGGTATATTGCTTCGTCTTGACGTAATCGTTGTCCTAGTAGAGTCACGCGCACCAACGATGCAAACGATGGCTCGGTGGTCGCTTGCGGTGAGGCAATCGCTTAGTGACCAGGAGGTCGAGCTGAAGAGTGAGCCACTTATGAATGTAAGGTCGATTATGGAGCCCGCCCTGCCATTGCTGGAAGTGTGCTCAGATCCTGTATTTGCCAAAACAACTTCAATAGTTGCAAAAGCTTCGAGGTGCGTGCGTCCTCTAGAATTGGTACTAGGAAAAACCCAATCAATTGCCCATACCTGGAAAGCCCCAGCCTTAACGACGGGATGATGACGGCGTGCATCTTCAACCAGGTCATCGATAATGGCCCCGAAGTCCGGGAGGCTGCTACTAGGAGCCAAGTATACGCTGTAAACCCACAGTCCACCAATTTGCGATCTTACATAACCACGCGCGGAATGAACGGAGTCAAGTCTCAGCAATTGAGGGTTACACACAAGTATCGCAGATTTGTTCTCCTGATCTGAGCACCATACACTAGGGTTTTTAGGCGTGTATGGCTCACTGAGTATCGCCACATCTATGTCCAGTTCGCATATTGTTTGGAATAACAAAGCCTGTGCTTTCGCGCAGCGGTTGAGGTTGAGCTGTAGAAACTTAATCCTGGATACGTCTGCCTCGCTTCTCGATAGCCAAAGGATACCTACGGCTACCGGCTTGATGACTTACATCCTTGGCATTGCTCTATTCACAGATTAAGCATCTTGGTTCAGCTTTACATTCTATGGCTTTGTGGCCTGATTGTCCTCACCTCAGGCAGCAACCGCTTCTGTCAACATTGTTCCTGCAGCCTCTTGCCAAGTGGCCGAATTCGAGGCACCTAAAGCAACGTTTAACAGCTGCTCTCTCCTTAATACGACATACTGCCCGGCCAATTTTCAGATTCCCAGCTTGAAGCAGCTGGGTTGCGAGTTTAACCGTTATGCTAATTATAGCTATTTGAGTACCAGCATAAGCAGGTCTAAGCTGTTTAATGCAGTTCGCCGAGAGTTGCATATCGCACCCCAGATATGCATTAACAGCTGCTAGTTCTTCTTCCTTTGTTGTCACATCGTCCATATCCTTAATCTCTACCTGCGCCTCCTGAGTCAGGGTTCGAACTGTTGCGTGGCTTGCGAGGGCTTTAACTACCTCGGCATGGAGGATTTGGGTATTTTCTTTCATTGATCCGTCTAGCTCGAGGAGTATCTCGCCCTTCGTTGTACTACGGATTTTCCCTACACTGTCGCCAACACATTGGAGGTTTCCGTCATTCTTCACCATACGGAGTATTTCGCTGTACGAAAGCTCAATCGTTTTCTCTATCAGGATCGCATCTGGTCCCACTCTACGTGGAGGAATAAATGCCTTTTTCGCTCTCGGCGCTACCTTCTGCCATTTCTCCATTGTAGTTGCTGCTTGATTCTCGCCACTCTGGAATGGTGGTTTGCTGTTAGAAGTGACCTTGGCGCTGTGATCCGCTGACCGTGTCGCCCCTGGGGATTTCGCAAAGGACGATGGAATTGGTGTACCCCCCATCAGATGCTTCGCCTTCTTTGGCGGCGTTTTACGCGATGGTCTACCTGCCTCACTCTCTCTGTTCCGTTTTGGTGTCGCAAGGAAAGGGTTTCTTGATGTTAAAGCCGTCTGTGTGCCTATATTACTTTTGAGCATGACCGCGTTGTCACAGCTCTCGAAGTTGGACAAGGCCTGAATACCAAGTGCCACTATATCTTCCACAAGGTCGCGGTGCGTCTGGTTTATGTGTCTCTTTGGGGGCACCATCAGCTCCTGCAGATTTCTCGTTTTCGACAGAAGGGTCATCAACGTTGCGCTAAGTAAGTCCTTAGCGCCCTCTTTAATGACTGCATCCGCTTGTCGATCTTCCTTGGCTTACTTCAATCTTGGTGTCAAGACTGGCCTCTGTGGTAATCTACTGCCTTTAGACGTCGGCGCGGCGCCGACGAATGACTTGAACTCTTCCTTATCGGTGTTTGTCTTGCATTCTGAATCGATGACCAGGTCGGCCACCATCGAAACGTTTAAGTCGCATGGTTGCGACGATCCGGGACCTGCCTGGCCCTCGCACCCTGCCGAGCGCGCTCCACTGGATGTCGAGGCTACCGGTGGTGACCTTGCTTCACCACCCTTCAAGCTTCGCCGGAAGGCTGCTGCATCGCTGCTTCTTGTGCTCTCCTCTTTCTTCGTTGGTTTTTATCAATTTTTCATGGTTATATGGGTCCCAACTGGGAGCCGTTATTGCTAGTCGTAATGTGTAGTCACTTTCGCGATCCCATGGGTCCCTTTCTTTGGAGTGAGGTCCATATGAGGGTTGACTTCGGTCCTTATGAGATTCGAAGTATAGAGCCGGATCAGTGCTAGCCACGAATAAAATTCAACTGGGCCTACATTGCTAACCAAATGGCGACTATTAGCAAGCGTTCTCTCTTGCTTGCCATTTTTTTAAGGGGACGGAGGCAGCCACAGCATTAGCCCAGCAGCCATTTCGGCGCGATGTCACTCTGCCTACTGAGGTGCTGGGATACTGTGAGCTGCCATCCCGAAGCATTCAAATCAGTATCCTTAATTAAGACCTTACTGGGGTCTTAATGTTTCCAAGGATGGAGTTTCCCGCGTTCGCCTCAGGATTTCCCACAGTGTGGTGAGGGTTATACCATCCCTTCTCGGTCGCTAGAGCCTCGTTTTTCCCTGGTACGCCGTATAGGTGAGGTTAACAATTAATGGGCGATGCCATCCTCATAACAAACGAGTGTGTGTGTGATATTGCGTCTGTACTTGCGCTTGTGTGTGACTGCGTCTGTGCGTGCGTGTGTGCTGTGTGTTTTTTTATTTTATTTTCTTTTATTTCAAAACAACTTAACCTAACATGAGCGTACTACCCTATGGTACCAGCGATGAGCATTGTTTCGTAGGGTGCGCGCCCGGCACCTTAGCCGGCTATTTGCCGCCTTAGTGTCAATTCCTTTGTGTGTGAGTGTGTTTTTTATTTTATTTTTATTTTTTTAATTCGTTGTAAGATATGGATAATATGCAGACAGTATTAGGATAACAGATTAGGGAGTTAAGACATAAGAAATAAAGTAATGTTAAAAAAAGAAAAAATAGATGTAACCATGACCCCGCGGAACCGCCGGGGTATGGTTCCGGATATCAACCGGCTTCTTCATTACGCCGGGACCGCTCTATTGACAACAGCAACGTCATTGTCGATGCCGCGAAGTTGCTCACCGCCCTCCAGCATTGCTCGCTCGACACCATCAGGGCAACTAAATTCCTATCTGTTAGGGTGACCCCTAGTGTCGTTTCCATTTGTCTTCTACCCTCTTTGAACCTGTCGCTGTTGAGTAGTACGTGCTCTGCGTCTTCCACCACCCGGCCCTCGCAAGAGGGACAGTACGGATCGGTTGCGTGCTTAAAGCGGTACAGATATGCCCTAAAGCATCCATGTCCACTGAGGAGCTGGGTGAGATGAAAGTTGACCTCCCCATACTTCCTGTCCAACCAAACATCCAGATTTGGGATGATCCTATTCGTCCAACGCCCATTTGTTGAGCCGTTCCATCTGTGTTGCCACATTGCTCGGCTTCGCGGTCTTGCTTGAGCTAGTGCGACCTCTCTCATCGCGCCCGTCTGCTGAACCTCGTCTTGGATCATCGAAGCCTCCACCACTAGGATGTCAATCGGTATCATCCCTGCAATGACAAGAGCATCATCTTCTGAAATCGTACGGAAGGCGCTGAATACCCTTAAGGCCGCCAAACGGTATGTGGAGTCGAGTCCTCTGCGATAGCTCCTTATGGCCATTGCCTTAGCCCAGATTGGGGCTCCATACAACATTATAGATTTAGTTACCCCTTGGAGTAACATCCGTCGTCCTTGCCGGGGTCCACGAGAGTTGGCCATGATCCTGCTTAGGGCTCTGCACGCCGCAGCGGCCTTTTGGTTTGCATACGCAAGATGCTCCTTAAAACATAGTCGCGTATCCACCAGCACCCCGAGGTATTTAATGGACCTCTTTGAAACGATGACAGTTTCGCCTACTTGCACCCGAGCCTGTTCCACTCTTTTCCGACTGCTGATGAGCACGGCTTCCGTCTTGTGTTCGGCCAGCAGCAGCCCGGACGTCCGTAGCCACTCGTAGACCACAGATATGGCACCGTTGCACGATCGCTCCACCTCGCTGGTTGTTTTGGCTACTCCCACAATGGCAATGTCGTCAGCAAATCCAACAATCTTGACATCACTCGGAAAAGCTTGTTTTAGCACCCCATGTGTGTGTGTGTGTGTGTTATTTACTTATGTCTCCCCATCTTTGCCTTCTCACGGCGAGCGACAATATCGATAATTGTGGCCGCGACTGTAAAAGATCGCGGTTCAACTCGCAGCCTAACATAACTCACAAGTTGCAGTGGTAACGCAGTGCGTTTTAATCGACACCAGGTAGGGGGCGCTTCAACGTTGCTACCTCAGACTCAAACCTCCAGAGTTTGATCAGACTAGCTTTTATCACTGCCCTCTCCTGGGCTATCTCGGTGCAAGTGATCGAAATAGGTGGCGCTTTAACATTGAGAATTTCAGACACAAACCCAGCACAGCTCTTGTTTTATTCTAAGGTTGGCCCTACCGTTTCAGCTGCGAGCAGGCCGACAACATATGTTCACTGTAACTGTGCCACTTTCCACAGAATTCTCCATTCGCTCTCACCACCAAAAAAGAAAAACGGTAATTACCTTTGGTTGAGGAGAAACAAACACAAGACAAAAAAGAAGTAAATGGTAGTCCAAAGGCCACTTCCCTCGGAATCGCCTCGGTTCATCGACCCACCTCCAACATCCGGGCCATCATCACGGGTAAGCAACATCCCTGGACAGCCGCGCCGGTGTCAAGCTAACTCCAACTCACTTTTTTCAGGGCCTTGGCCGGAGCCCCGTCGACACGCGTGCACCTCACTTCACTTCACCAATTCAACTGTGTGTGAGTGTGTGTGTGTGTGTGTGAGTTTTTTTTTTTAATTCATTATAAGATATGCATAGTATACAGACAGATTAGAGACTTAAGACATAAGAAGTAAAGTACTGTTTAGAACAAGAAGAGAGAAACAGATGTAACCATGACCCCGCGGGACCGCCGCGAGGCATTGCATCACGGGGTATGGCTCCGGCTAATAACCGGCTTCTTCATTACGCCGGGACCGCTCTAGTGACCTCAGCGTTGTCATTGTCGATGCCGCGTAGTTGCTCACCGCACTCCAGCATTGCTCGCTCGACACCATTAGGGCAACTAGATTCCTATCTGTTAGGGTGACCCCCAGTGTCGTTTCCATTTGTCTTCTACTGTCTTGGAACCTGTCGCAGTTGAGTAGTACGTGCTCTGCGTCTTCCACCACCCGGCCCTCGCAAGAGGGACAGTACGGATCGGTTGCGTGCTTAAAGCGGTACAGATATGCCCTAAAGCATCCATGTCCACTGAGGAGCTGGGTGAGATGAAGGTTGACCTCCCCATACTTCTTGTCCAGCCAAACATACAGATTTGGGATGATCCTGTTCGTCCAACGCCCATTTGTTGAGCCGTTCCATCTGTGTTGCCACTTTGCTCGGTTTCGTGTTCTTGCTTGCGCTCGTGCGACCTCTCTCAGTTGTAAGAATTTAATTTTGGTTTTTCCTGAGACGTCCGCTCCTCTCAGCTACAGGTAGGCAACCCCGGCTGCCTGCTTGATGGTTTGCGTCCTTGCGTTTTGCTGCGCATATAAAGCACTTTGGCAATGAAGTGCAAACGTTTGCCTTGTGGTTGGCCTCTCCGCATTTAAAGCACCACGTGCTCCTGTCCACGCTACTCCGGCAAACTCCAGCGAAATGCCCGAATTCGAGACATCTAAAGCAACGCTTCAGTTGAACACGCTCTTTGACCCTGCAAACCGTCCAGCCAATCCGGATTTTGCTTATTGTCAGCAGCTGCTTTGCCAATGGGGCTTGTAGAGCGAGGATAGCCATTTGGGTTCCCGCGAACGCTGGTTTCAGCTTGCGAATACAGGACGCTGTAAGCTCCGGCTGCTTCAATATTTCCCTCACCGCCTCCAGTACCTTGCCTTCGGTGGTTACATCATCCAGGTCTCTGAGCTCTACCTGGATTTCCTGGGTGATTGCTCTAACCGTCGCTCGCTCGGCCAGGGCCTCGCTCATTTTGTCCTTTAGGTCTTGCGTCTCCCTCCTGCACTCACCGTTGAGCTCCAGGAGAATTTCTCCTTTCCGTGTTTTGCGCACCTTCCTTACATTCTCCCCAACAATCTTGAGGCTCTCGTCCTTCTTTACCATTTGGAGAATATCGCTGTACGAGAGATTCCCCGTCTGCTGGATGATCAGAGCATCTGGTCTTACTCGTCTAGGGGGCACTTTAGGTTTCTTTTTAGTCTTTGGACCAACCTGTTGCCACTGGTTCTGGTCCCTCAGGGCTTGATCATCCCGTGGTGCTGCCGGGTCCATTTGCCTACTGTTTTCTGACTTCTCCAGCGCCTTACCCTCTACTGTAGATAGCTGGCCAGAGGACGTTTTAACCTTTTTGGGTGGTGTTTTCCTCTGCTTTGCTTTGCGGTCTCTTCCTCTTTTAGGCGTGCCATTGTTAATTGAAGCGGCAGCCGCCGTGACCGCTTCCGTCTGTGTTCCTGCACTGGTAACCTTTTTTTGGGTGTCGCACAGCTTCATTACCCTCTTTTGGAGAGCAGAGATAGCCATTACCTTATCCCTCATCGCTTGGTTGATATGCCTCTTTTCCTTGTCGTTGAAAATTACGACAAGTTCGTCGAGGCGTGTCTTCATGTCCTCAAGCGCCGAATGTAGACCTGGAGCATCACGCTCGATGCTTGCGCTATTTTCTTCTTTCTGAGCGCTGGTTGGTGAACTTGCTCTTGCTTCATCGTTCACTTTCCTTGTTCCGGTATGTTCCGGCTGCCTTGGTGACCTCGCAGTTTTAGAGCTCACCTTGAAGGCATCCTCTGCATTACGCGCGGTACTTATGCCGCCCTCCTCCTCCTTTTGGTTTTGGTTTGTGTTCATTTTTTCTTTTGGGTCCCCACTCTTAGCCGTTGTCATTGGTCGTTGTACAGTCACCTATCTTGATCCCATGGTTGTCTTTGCAAGCAGTGAGGCCATGCTAGGGTTGACACACACCTTCATGGGGTAGTGTGTTCAGAGCCGGATCGGTGCTAGACGGGAATTCTGACATCCGATCCTGTACCGCCAACTTAATGGTGACGACCTTTGAGCATTCTAAGAGGCTTGCCAAGGTTTTAACGGGACGGGGGCGGTGATAGCATTAACCTGAAAGCCGTTTCCGTAGAATGTCACTTCGACGTACTCAGGTTCCAGAATGCTATTTCCGTCAGCCCATGTCTGACAAGTCGTATAGTGGTTCCGGTATGCCATGATCTAGACCTTACCAGTCTCGGTCTAGATGACAGTTCGACCTACTGCCAGGTGTTTGATGTATTCCCACGTTGCCACTCTAGAGTGGTGGGCACTTTGGGCGGCGCCTACTCGTCTGTGAGTACGGTTTCCATGGGCATATGGGACCTTTTAAGCCCCGCCCTCAACCGCGAAGGGAATTGCACGCAGCTGTGTGTGTGTGTGTGTGGGTGTGTGTGTGTGTGTGTGTGAGTTACGCCGGGACCGTTCTAGTGACCTCAGCGTTGTCATTGTCGATGCCGCGTAGTTGCTCACCGCCCTCCAGCATTGCTCGCTCGACACCATTAGGGCAACTAGATTCCTATCTGTTAGGGTGACCCCCAGTGTAGTTTCCATTTGTCTTCTACTCTCTTGGAACCTGTCGCAGTTGAGTAGTACGTGCTCTGCGTCTTCCACCACCCGGCCCTCGCAAGAGGGACAGTACGGATCGGTTGCGTGCTTAAAGCGGTACAGATATGCCCTAAAGCATCCATTTCCACTGAGCAGCTGGGTGAGATGAAGGTTGACCTCCCCATACTCCTGTCCAGCCAAACATCCAGATTTGGGATGAGCCTATTCGTCCAACGCCCACTTGTTGAGCCGTTCCATCTGTGTTGCCACTTTGCTCGGCTTCGCGTTCTTGCTTGAGCTAGTGCGACCTCTCTCATCGCGCCCGTCTGCTGAACCTCGTCTTGGATCACCGAAGCCTCCACCACTAGGATGTCAATCGGTATCATCCCTGCAATGATAAGAGCAGCATCTTCTGAAATCGTACGGAAGGCGCTGCATACTCTTAAGGCCGCCAAACGGTGTGTGGAGTCGAGTCCTCTGCGATAGCTCCTTATGGCCATAGCCTTAGCCCAGATTGGGGCTCCATACAACATTATAGATTTAGTTACCCCTTGGAGTAACATCCGTCGTCCTTGCCGGGGTCCACGAGAGTTGGCCATGATCCTTCATAGGGCTCTGCGGCCTTTTGGTTTGCATACGCAAGGTGCTCCTTAAAACATAGCCGCGTATCCACCAACACCCCAAGGTATTTAATGGACCTCTTTGACACGATGACAGTTTCGCCTACTTGCACCCGAGCCTGTTCCACTCTTTTACGACTACTGATGAGCACGGCTTCCGTCTTGTGTTCGGCCAGCAGCAGCCCGGACGTCCGTAGCCACTCGTAGACCACAGATATGGCACCGTTGCACGATCGCTCCACCTCGCTGGTTGTTTTGGCTACTCCCACAATGGCAATGTCGTCAGCAAATCCAACAATCTTGACATCACTCGGAAAAGCTTGTTTTAGCACCCCATGTGTGTGTGTGTGTGTGTTATTTACTTATGTCTCCCCATCTTTGCCTTCTCACGGCGAGCGACAATATCGATAATTGTGGCCGCGACTGTAAAAGATCGCGGTTCAACTCGCAGCCTAACATAACTCACAAGTTGCAGTGGTAACGCAGTGCGTTTTAATCGACACCAGGTAGGGGGCGCTTCAACGTTGCTACCTCAGACTCAAACCTCCAGAGTTTGATCAGAGTAGCTTTTATCACTGCCCTCTCCTGGGCTATCTCGGTGCAAGTGATCGAAATAGGTGGCGCTTTAACATTGAGAATTTCAGACACAAACCCAGCACAGCTCTTGTTTTATTCTAAGGTTGGCCCTACCGTTTCAGCTGCGAGCAGGCCGACAACATATGTTCACTGTAACTGTGCCACTTTCCACAGAATTCTCCATTCGCTCTCACCACCAAAAAAGAAAAACGGTAATTACCTTTGGTTGAGGAGAAACAAACACAAGACAAAAAAGAAGTAAATGGTAGTCCAAAGGCCACTTCCCTCGGAATCGCCTCGGTTCATCGACCCACCTCCAACATCCGGGCCATCATCACGGGTAAGCAACATCCCTGGACAGCCGCGCCGGTGTCAAGCTAACTCCAACTCACTTTTTTCAGGGCCTTGGCCGGAGCCCCGTCGACACGCGTGCACCTCACTTCACTTCACCAATTCAACTGTGTGTGAGTGTGTGTGTGTGTGTGTGAGTTTTTTTTTTTAATTCATTATAAGAGAGCGCGTTCTTGCTCTCCCGCAATACATCAAACAGCTACACACTCCCAAAGAGAAAACAATAACGGATCATCAATCCAAACAAACGCAGCCTCTCGCTCTACCACTCAACTAACTGTCAGCTGTTCCATGGCAGCAGGTAATATGCAGCCTCTGCCGTGGAGTGCACAATGCGCTTCACCAACGACGCCACTCTCCTCGTTCCAACCAACAACAACAACAACAACCACAACGCAGACATCAGCTGCTATCTCACTAATTACAACAACCACCACGTCATCTTTCTCAGCTACAATGCCAATTTGCTCCCTCTCTTCGGCAACAACATTGATCAGAGAAAAGACATCAAACACGCAAGTACAAACTTCAACCAATCAAAACCCACAAGAGTCAAAAATAAAACGCAACCGTAGTAAGCTCTCTCCCAACAACACTTCCGAACAAAATAGCAATATTAAAAAAAGTAGGACAAAAACTCAAACACAAACGACAACACACGCCGCAGCGGCCTTTTGGTTTGCATACGCAAGGTGCTCCTTACAACATAGTCGCGTATCCACCAGCACCCCGAGGTATTTAATGGACCTCTTTGACACGATGACAGTTTCGCCTACTTGCACCCGAGCTTGTTCCACTCTTTTACGACTGCTGATGAGCACGGCTTCAGTCTTGTGTTCGGCCAGCAGCAGCCTGGACGTCCGTAGCCACTCGTAGACCACAGATATGGCACCGTTGCACGATCGCTCCACCTCGCTGATTGTTTCGGCTACTCCCACAATGGCAATGTCGTCAGCAAATCCAACAATCTTGACATCACTTGGCAAAGCTTGTTTTAGCACTCCATCGTACATAATGTTCCACAGAGTGGGTCCTAGGACCGATCCCTGTGGGACGCCTCCGGTTACATTATACTGTGTGACGGCATTTTTAATGTCTAGGGTCACTACAAGACAGTATTGCTTGGTAAACCCCTTCCATCGCGTACCTTCGATTGCCGCCTTAGCTGTATTGGTTAGCTCCTGGATAACGTCTACAGTGCTTTTCTTCCTAGTGAACCCGAACTGCATGGAAGACAGGCCACCAGAACTCCGCACTGCTGCCTCGATCCTGTCGCATATTATTCTCTCGAGAATTTTTCCGGCGGAATCGAGGAGGCAGATGGGCCGGTACGAGGATGGTTCTCTAGGATCCTTGTCCGCTTTTGGAATCAACACTAGTTGTTGTATTTTCCACCTTGCCGGAAAGACACCGTCGCGCAGACATTGCGTGTACATTCTGTTGAAAGTGTCCGGGAGCAGAGTTAAAGCCGCCTTTAATGCGAAGTTTGGCACCAAATCGGGACCTGGTTACTTCAAGTTCGCTATCCTCCGGGCTGCATGGCACATCTCTTCTTGGCTTACTGGATAAAAGCCATTATTATCCTCCAGTGCTGTGCTGGTGTACCTCTCAATGACGTCTGACTGTTGGGGAAACAGGGTCGCCACTATATGTGCCATTTCCACTGTATCGGTAGGCGCTGTTGGTCTTGGGGCTTTTATTTTCTTTACCACGATCCGGTATGCTCGTCCCCAAGGATCGCGGTCAGCCTCATCACATAGGGCCAAAAAGCAACGCCTCTTACTTTCGCGAATCGCCACTTTGAGCTCTTTCCGCCTACGCTTGAGTAAACTCTGCAACTCGAGTGCCCTCTCCTGATCGCGTGCTCTTTTCTGTAGTCGCCGTGCTCGCAAGCATCTCTCACGGGCCGCTGCTATTTCGTCGCTCCACCAGTAGGCTGCCTCGTGGTGTCTCTTATATCTGCGTCTGGGATGCATGCTGGCGTTGCAGGCGACTTGTACCCGAGTCATCAGGTCCTTAGCAGTCATCGGCTCCTCGGTAGTCTCTGTGCTCAGCATCTCGTGGAAGATGTCGTGGTTGAAAGTCTCCTCCCTGTATCCTGCTTGGTATTGGCTCTGGCGCTGCGTACTTTCCTCTACGCCTTCATGGATCGAGAATACTATAGCCATGTGATCGCTTCCAGTATAGTGTTCGCTAAGGGACCAAGATGTGGAATTGGCTATCGAGGCACTTATGAATGTAAGGTCTATGATGGACCCGCCTCCCTGTCGAGAGAACGTATGTCCTGAGCCCGAGTTTGCCAAAACGATATCAAGTACGGCGAATGCATCTAGTAGACAGCGCCCTTTCGCGTTTGTGGTGGGGCAGCCCCACTCGATCGCCCATGCATTGAAGTCGCCCGCGATGACAGTGGGGTGATGGGATCTTGCATCCTCGACAAGTTCGTCAAGCGTTGCTCCATATTCTTCCAAGCTGGTGCTGGGGGCAGATAGCAGCTGTAGATCCATAGGTCCCCTATCTTGGCCCGAACAAAGCCTTTTTTCGCGAGTGTTGTTCCGCAGCGCATTTTGGTAGATCCGTAACACCCAATCATTGCCTTTTTTGATGAGTCTGCGCACCACTCCGGGGAGGGGTGGCCACGGTATGGTTCGCTAAGTATGGCAACGTCGATTTTGAGCTCGTGCGCTGATTGGGTTAGTAAGTCGTTGGCATCCGCGCGGTGGTTTAGATTCAGTTGTATGAATCTAATTTTGGTTTTTCCTGAGACGTCCGCTCCTCTCAGCTACAGGTAGGCAACCCCGGCTGCCTGCTTGATGGTTTGCGTCCTTGCCTTTTGCTGCGCATATAAAGCACTTTGGCAATGAAGTGCAAACGTTTGCCTTGTGGTTGGCCTCTCCGCATTTAAAGCACCACGTGTTCCTGTCCACGCTACTCCGGCAAACTCCAGCGAAATGCCCGAATTCGAGACATCTAAAGCAACGCTTCATTTGAACACGCTCTTTGACCCTGCAAACCGTCCAGCCAATCCGGATTTTGCCTATTGTCAGCAGCTGCTTTGCCAATGGGGCTGGTAGAGCGAGGATAGCCATTTGGGTTCCCGCGAACGCTGGTTTCAGCTTGCGAATACAGGACGCTGTAAGCTCCGGCTGCTTCAGTATTTTCCGTGCCGCCTCCAGTACCTCGCCTTTGGTGGTTACATCATCCAGGTCTCTGAGCTCTACCTGGATTTCCTGGGTGATTGCTCTAACCGTCGCTCGCTGGGCCAGTGCCTCGCTCATTTTGTCATTTAGGGCTTGCGTCTCCCTCCTGCACTCACCGTTGAGCTCTAGGAGAATTTCTCCTTTCCGTGTTTTGCGCACCTTCCTTACATTCTCCCCAACAATCTTGAGGCTCTCGTCCTTCTTTACCATTTGGAGGATATCACTGTACGAGAGATTCCCCGTCTGCTGGATGATCAGAGCATCTGGTCTTACTCGTCTATGGGGCACTTTCGGTTTCTTTTTAGTCTTTGGACCAACCTGTTGCCACTGGTTCTGGTCCCTCACGGCTGATCATCCTGTGTTGCTGCCGGGTCTATTTGCCTACTATTTTCTAACATCTTCAGCGCCTTACTCTGTACTGTAGATAGCTGGCCAGAGGACGTTTTAACCTTTTTGGGTGGTGTTTTTCTCTGCTTTGCTTTGGGGTCTCTTCCTCTTTTAGGCGTGCCATTGTTAATTGAAGCGGCAGCCGCCGTGGCCGCTTCCGTCTGTGTTCTTGCACTGGTAATCTTTTTTTGGGTGTCGCACAGCTTCATTACCCTCTTTTGAAGAGCAGAGGTAGCCATTACCTTATGCCTAATAGCTTGATTGATATGCCTCTTTTCTTTGTCGTTGAAAATTGCGACAAGTTCGTCGAGGCGTGTCTTCATGTCCTCAAGCGCCGAATTTAGACCTGGAGCATCACGCTCGATGCTTGCGCTATTTTCTTCCTTCTGAGCGCTAGTTGGTGAATTTGCTCTTGCATCCTCGTTCACTTTCTTTGTTCCGGTATGTTCCGGCTGCCTTGGTGACCTCGCAGTTTTAGAGCTCACCTTGAAGGCATCCTCTGCATTACGCGCGGTACTTATGCCGCCCTCCTCCTCCTTTTGGTTTTGGTTTGTGTTCATTTTTTCTTTTGTGTCCCCACTCTTAGCCGTTGTCATTGGTCGTTGTACAGTCACCTATCTTGATCCCATGGTTGTCTTTGCAAGCAGTGAAGCCATGCTAGGGTTGACACACACCTTCATGGGGTAGTGTGTTCAGAGCCATATCGGTGCTAGACGGGAATTCTGACATCCGAGCCTGTACCGCCAACTTAATGGTGACGACCTTTGAGCGTTCTAAGAGGCCTGCCAAGGTTTTAACGGGACGGGGGCGGTGATAGCATTAACCTGAAAGCCGTTTCCGTAGAATGTCACTTCGACGTACTTAGGTTCCAGAATGCTATTTCCGTCAGCCCATGTCTGACAAGTCGTATAGTAGTTCCGGTAAGCCATGATCTAGACCTTACCGGTCTCGGTCTAGATGACAGTTCGACCTACTGCCAGGTGTTTGATGTATTCCCACGTTGCCATCATCACGGGTAAGCCGCGCCGGTGTCAAGCTAACTCAAACTCACTTTTTTTCAGGGCCTTGGCCGGAGCCCCGTCGACACGCGTGCACCTCACTTCACTTCAACAATTCAACTATCCGTCTGTGTGTGTGTGTGTGGGTGTGTGTGTGTGTGTGTGTGTGTGTGTGTGTGTGTGTGTGTGTGTGTGTGTGTTTTTTTTTTTTAAATTCATTATAAGATATGCATAGTATACAGACATATTAGAGAGTTAAGACATAAGAAGTAAAGTTCTGTTTAGAACAGGAAGAGAGAAATAGATGTAACCATGACCCCGCGGAACCACCGCGAGGCATTGCATCACGGGGTATGGCTCCGGTTATTAATCGGCTTCTTCATTACGCCGGGACCGCTCTAGTGACCTCAGCGTTGTCATTGTCGATGCCGCGTAGCTGCTCACCGCCCTCCAGCATTGCTCGCTCGACACCATTTGGGCAACTAGATCCCTATCTGTAAGGGTGACCCCCAGTGTCGTTTCCATTTGTCTTCTACCGTCTTGGAACCTGTCGCAGTTGAGTAGTATATGCTCTGCGTCTTCCACCACCCGGCCCTCGCAAGAGGGACAGTACGGATCGGTTGCGTGCTTAAAGCGGTACAGATATGCCCTAAAGCATCCATGTCCACTGAGGAGCTGGGTGAGGTGAAAGTTGACCTCCCCATACTTCCTGTCCAGCCAAACATCCAGATTTGGGATGATCCTGTTCGTCCACCGCCCATTTGTTGAGCCGTTCCATCTGTGTTGCCACTTTGCTCGGCTTCGAGTTCTTGCCTGCACACGTGCGCCCTCTCTCCTCGCGCCCGTCTGCTGAACCTCGTCGTGGATCTCCGAAGCCTCCTCCGCTAGGATGTCAATCGGTATCATCCCTGCAATGCCAAGAGCAGCATCTTCTGAAATCGTACGGAAGGCGCTGCATACCCTTAGGGCCGCCAATCGGTATGTGGAGTCGAGTCCTCTGCGATAGCTCCTTATGGCCATAGCCTTAGCCCAGATTGGGGCTCCATATAACATTATAGATTTAGTTACCCCTTGGAGTAACATCCGTCGTCCTTGCCGGGGTCCACGAGAGTTGGCCATGATCCTGCTTAGGGCTCTGCACGCCGCAGCGGCCTTTTGGTTTGCATACGCAAGGTGCTCCTTAAAACATAGTCGCGTATCCACCAGCACCCCGAGGTATTTAATGGACCTCTTTGAAACGATGACAGTTTCGCCTACTTGCACCCGAGCCTGTTCCACTCTTTTCCGACTGCTGATGAGCACGGCTTCCGTCTTGTGTTCGGCCAGCAGCAGCCCGGACGTCCGTAGCCACTCGTAGACCACAGATATGGCACCGTTGCACGATCGCTCCACCTCGCTGATTGTTTTGGCTACTCCCACAATGGCAATGTCGTCAGCAAATCCAACAATCTTGACATCACTTGGCAAAGCTTGTTTCAGCACTCTATCGTACATAATGTTCCACAGAGTGGGTCCTAGGACCGATCCCTGTGGGACGCCTCCGGTTACATTATACTGTGTGACGCCCTCGTCTGTGTTGTAGAGAAGTATGCGTTCGCTGAAGTAGCTCCTTATGATATCGATAAGTTATTTAGGGACCCGAAAGGACCCGAGAGCTTCCAACACCTTGTCCCATCTCGCCGAGTTAAAGGCATTTTTAATGTCTAGCGTCACTACAAGACAGTATTGCTTGGTACCCCCCTTCCGTCGCGTACCTTCGATTGCCGCCTTAGCTGTATTGGTTAGCTCCTGGATGGCGTCTACAGTGCTTTTCTTCCTAGTGAACCCGAACTGCATAGAAGACAGGCCACCAGATCTCCGCACTGCTGCCTCAATCCTGTCGCATATTATTCTCTCGAGAATTTTTCCGGCGGAATCGAGGAGGCAGATGGGCCGATACGAGGATGGTTCTCTAGGATCCTTGTCCGCTTTTGGAATCAACACTAGTTGTTGTATTTTCCACCTTGCCGGGAAGACACCTTCGCGCAGACATTGCGTGTACATTCTGTTGAAAGTGTCCGGGAGCAGAGTTAAAGCCGCCTTTAATGCGAAGTTTGGCACCAAATCGGGACTTGGTGACTTCGAGTTCGCTATCCTCCGGGCTGCATGGCACATCTCTTCTTGGCTTACTGGATAAAAGCCATTATTATCCTCCAGTGCTGTGCTGGTGTACCTCTCAATGACGTCTGACTGTTGGGGAAACAGGGTCGCCACTATATGTGCCATTTCCACTGTATCGGTAGGCGCTGTTGGTCTTGGGGCTTTTATTTTCTTTACCACGATCCGGTATGCTCGTCCCCAAGGATCGCGGTCAGCCTCATCACATAGGGCCAAAAAGCAACGCCTCTTACTTTCGCGAATCGCCACTTTGAGCTCTTTCCGCCTACGCTTGAGTAAACTCTGCAACTCGAGTGCCCTCTCCTGATCGCGTGCTCTTTTCTGTAGTCGCCGTGCTCGCAAGCATCTCTCACGGGCCGCTGCTATTTCGTCGTTCCACCAGTAGGCTGCCTCGTGGTGTCTCTTATATCTGCGTCTGGGCTGCATGCTGGCGTTGCAGGCGACTTGTACCCGAGTCATCAGGTCCTCAGCAGTCATCGGCTCCTCGGTATTCTCTGTGCTCAGCATCTCGTGGAAAATGTCGGGGTTGAAAGTCTCCTCCCTGTATCCTGCTTGGTATTGGCTCTGGCGCTGCGGACTTTCCTCTACGCCTTCATGGATCGAGAATACTATAGCCATGTGGTCGCTTCCAGTATAGTGTTCGCTAAGGGACCAAGATGTGGAATTGGCTATCGAGGCACTTATGAATGTAAGGTCTATGATGGACCCGCCTCCCTGTCGAGAGAACGTATGTCCTGACCCCGAGTTTGCCAAGACGATATCAAGTACGGCGAATGCATCCAGTAGACAGCGCCCTTTCGCGTTTGTGGTGGGGCAGCCCCACTCGATCGCCCATGCATTGAAGTCGCCCGCGATGACAGTGGGGTGATGGGATCTTGCATCCTCGACAAGTTCGTCAAGCGTTGCTCCATATTCTTCCAAGCTAGTGCTGGGGGGCAGATAGCAGCTGTAGATCCATAGGTCCCCTATCTTGGCCCGAACAAAGCCTTTTTTCGCGAGTGTTGTTCCGCAGCGCATTTTGGTAGATCCGTAACACCCTATCATTGCCTTTTTTGATGAGTCAGCGCACCAGTCCGGGGAGGGATGGCCACGGTATGGTTCGCTAAGTATGGCAACGTCGATTTTGAGCTCGTGCGCTGATTGGGTTAGTAGGTCGTTGGCATCCGCGCAGTGGTTTAGATTCAGTTGTAAGAATCTAATTTTGGTTTTTCCTGAGACGTCCGCTCCTCTCAGCTACAGGTAGGCAACCCCGGCTGCCTGCTTGATGGTTTGCGTCCTTGCCTTTTGCTGCGCATATAAAGCACTTTGGCAATGAAGTGCAATCGTTTGCCTTGTGGTTGGCCTCTCCGCATTTAAAGCACCACGTGCTCCTGTCCACGCTACTCCGGCAAACTCCAGCGATATGCCCGAATTCGAGACATCTAAAGCAACGCTTCATTTGAACACGCTCTTTGACCCTGCAAACCGTCCAGCCAATCCGGATTTTGCCTCTGTCAGCAGCTGCTTTGCCAATGGGGCTGGTAGAGCGAGGATAGCCATTTGGGTTCCCGCGAACGCTGGTTTCAGCTTGCGAATGCAGGACGCTGTAAGCTCCGGCTGCTTCAGTATTTCCCGTGCCGCCTCCAGTACCTCACCATCGGTGGTTACATCATCCAGGTCTCTGAGCTCTACCTGGATTTCCTGGGTGATTGCTTTAACTGTCGCTCGCTCGGCCAGGGCCTCGCTCATTTTGTCTTTTAGGGCTTGCGTCTCCCTCCTGCACTCACCGTTGAGCTCTAGGAGAATTTCTCCTTTCCGTGTTTTGCGCACCTTCCTTACATTCTCCCCAACAATCTTGAGGCTCTCGTCCTTCTTTACCATTTGGAGAATATCGCTGTACGAGAGATTCCGCGTCTGCTGGATGATCAGAGCATCTGGTCTTACTCGTCTAGGGGCCACTTTAGGTTTCCTTTTAGTCTTTGGACCAACCTGTTGCCACTGGTTCTGGTCCCTCAGGGCTTGATCATCCCGTGGTGCTGCCGGGTCCATTTGCCTACTATTTTCTGACTTCTCCAGCGCCTTACCCTCTACTGTAGATAGCTGGCCAGAGGACGTTTTAACCTTTTTGGGTGGTGTTTTCCTCTGCTTTGCTTTGGGGTCTCTTCCTCTTTTAGGCGTGCCATTGTTAATTGAAGCGGCAGCCGCCGTGACCACTTCCGTCTGTGTTCCTGCACTGGTAACCTTTTTTTGGGTGTCGCACAGCTTCATTACCCTCTTTTGGAGAGCAGAGATAGCCATTACCTTATCCCTCATCGCTTGGTTGATATGCCTCTTTTCCTTGTCGTTGAAAATTACGACAAGTTCGTCGAGGCGTGTCTTCATGTCCTCAAGCGCCGAATGTAGACCTGGAGCATCACGCTCGATGCTTGCGCTATTTTCTTCTTTCTGAGCGCTGGTTGGTGAACTTGCTCTTGCTTCAT